>JANAVB010002000.1:4847079-5119265 GCA_029216955.1 Iris pallida | reverse complement strand
TGCAAGTTCAATAGATAATGTATGTATACTAGCCTTGATTTCACATGTTACTAAACTATATGCCTAAAACTAAACCCTTGGACCTATATGTAAACTTGAGTTAATTGGACATTGATATATGGTATGTGCAATAGTGTAAACCATTACCTTCACATGCCATTTACCTTGTAATGCGCACACACACACACACACACACACACACCACACCACACACACACACCCACACACACACACCACACTATTGATTCATGTATACATTCCTATTTCACTTGTTAACTTTAAGTTGTGATCCTTACATATCTAATTGTGTTGCCCTTATATAGGGCTAGTTGTACTTGTGTAATTATACTTAGATGTGGTATGTGTGTTCTCTGTGACTTGTGATGTTGCTTGAGTGCTAGTCTAGGCTTGGTTAGGCCTAGTAAGACTTGACTGTACTAGGATTGACCTAGTTGACTAGTATAATTGACCAAGGTTGACCAAGTTTGACTTTGACCTAGATTGACCTAGAAATCATATAGATTGTATTGTAAACATCATTTACCTTGTTTAAATATTATACCTGTACTGCTCTATTTAGGATATTGTGACTCTGGTGCAGACATCTGATATTACACTACTCTTTTCAGAGTAGCAGGCGAGTACATTTCTGATAGTTCTCTCATTTATTTGTCAATTACTGTACATCAGTTCTAGTTAGTTGTATGTGATTCTCTGTTACAACACGTATGAATATTTCTGGATTCATGTATGCGATACACATTATTGTCTGGCCTCTATTACTGGAATCATACTGGAATCATTTACTGGTATCATCATGTTCTGGCTGGACTCATCTTGAATCTTGTGTCGGATTTCTGGATTCACTTGCTGGGAGGGGAATACTAGAGTAAGACATGTAGACATACCCCAATTCTGGAATCACCCTCAGCTGGAATCAAACTGGAATGATAGCCATCTCACACCCAGCCAGGTGTGTGATGTACCAGATTACCTATAGCCGTTTACATGTCGATCTCGGTATTTTAAAAACACCTGTTAGAGTATAGGCTGGACTCATCCTGGAATCATTGATCACTATAGCTGGAATCGTCCCGTACTGGATTCATCTTTGTATTAGATTCGTCTTGTACTGGACTTACATTGGAGTTTACACTTGTCTACATTACTGTCTGGACTTATACCATGTTACTCTAGTTTAGCTAGTTTCTATTTTACAGTCTTTATTGCTATGTTCTCTCTTGTTTGTTACTTTACCTTCCTTGTACCTTATCTGTCTCTCTATACCATTACCTGAATATAAACTGCCATGTTCATCAATATAACTGTCTATAACTGCTTTATAGTTCTCTATCTCTACTTGGGTTTTCTAGATAAGATGTGCTTATTCTTGTCCTGACTGGACCTTGAAATTTTACAGACGATTGCCCTGAGACACTTTCCCTACTCATTATGGACCTGACGAGGGATTAGCCACCTTGGCCCCGACACTCAGGAGTGATCGGGATTTAGTTTAGTAACTTGCATCTGTTTTTCACGTTGAACTTGTTGTATTTGATTTGAGACTTGTGTAGTATTTAAGATTGTTGAGATTTTGTTATTACTATAGTTGTCTTTCTATTCTTAGTTATTTCCTCTGTGTTATCTTATCGTGCTTAGACTGTGATTGAGTTACAATATCTTATACTGTCCTCCGTTCGGAGTTGATCATGATGAGTACATTATATACTGTATGAGTTGATATTTAGATAGTGACCTAGAACAGCGTTCTACCGCCGACACTGCGACATAGGCTGGGCACTGTTACGTACTCGTACCCTCACAGTGGGCACGGATCGTGACACAGTTTTAGTGGTGGCCCATGCAGGTCGAGAGTCGCATTAGTGTGATGTCGTGGTAGTACAACGATTAGTTGTATTGCTGTGCGCCTGCAATAAAAACTAAGGAATAGGCTTAGTTAGAGAGTACTCAATCACAATTAGGACTACTTGAGAAGTTTCCTGGGATGACCCTTGAAAATCTCATTATAAACCATCTCAAAATTTGATTCCGACAGTTTCTGTCTGCTTCCTTGTTCATCATTAAATTTGATTCTTGGTATTCATTATTGACTTGATTTTCTACCAAGATAACATTATGGGCTAGTTGCCTCAGTCATAGGATCTAGAGTCTTCTACCCATTGCTGGTTGGGCGATGAGATAGAGTCGATTTTGGATGTATTTCTCGGGTGGAAATTTAAAGTTTTTGCAGCCAAGCTAGCGGCAATGCAAAAATTTTAAATACCATGATTCTAGAGGTATGTACATTAGTTGCAGACTCTATGGATTATCGCAGCCATACTTCTGGTGTGACAAAGATTCTGGTAACATGGTTCTGGATAGACGGGTATGATTATCAGATTGCAGAATAGATACCAATAGATGGTGCCCTAGTATAATTTAGTGAAATATCAGTGTGGATATTACTTGAGTGTTATGGATTAGATAGAGAGCTACTAGGCCACCTGTAGTGCAGCACCGGGCCCCGTACCATCAGAGGGATATACCCCAGAGGGGTGGAGCTTTTGCGATGGCGATCGAGGAGACCGACGCTGCAGGTGATGGTTAGCAGGTTTGTCCTTCTTGTTCTTCCTCCCCACTTCCATGTTGATTTCCATTAGTACTGCCAGGATATTGCTTGTGATTTGTTAGATAGTGTAACCCTAATCGAGACTGTGGAATCACACCAATAGGATTGTGTTGCTTCGACCTTGATTGATTGGGGTTTTGACCTAGGAAGGTTGCGATCATCTTAATTTCAAGGAAGAAATTTTTCTAGGGGGGTAGAATTGTAACACCCAATTTCTGGAATGAGGGTAATTTTGAACTTTTGTAATTATAATATTATTTATTTGTATTTATATCACATTATGATTTTTGGTGATTTTTAATCAATTTAAAATTATTTTAAGTCATGGCTTGTGATCTTGATGCTTTGCTAGTGTAACCTGAGAGACTGTCTGACCTAGAGCCTAACCATGTCATTAGCAATTATTTTTTACTTTTGAGCATGAGGGTATTTTGGTCATTGGCCACTTTGAATTATTTCATGATTTATTGCACTGGTGATTGATTGTTAAATTTGATTTTTACTAGTTGTGATTTAGTGGACTAGCCTACAAGCTAACCCTAGTTATGGTGACTTGGTAGACAATGGTGTGACCCTAGTCTAGCTTAAGTCAAACCTATTTTAGTCACTGGAATCTAGTTTCAATAGGAAGAATTAGGTGAATGAATTATGATTTAAATTCCATGACTTGTGACTTAAGCCCATAGGCCCATGACTTGAGCCCAAACCCCAACCAATCCACTAGTGGCCAGCCAACCTAGGGTTTCCCACCCCTATTTAATGACTCTTCCACTTGTTCTTGCCTTTTTTGTGCTTGACCTAGTTTTTAGAAAAGGTAATTCCCACCTTCCTAAATTCCTAATAAATTCATTTCAAATCCTTTTTGACTCTAGTCTTTTGCATTAGGATCTAATTATTGTTTATTTACTGTTTGTGAGATTTATCTCAGTTTTTGTGCAATTGGAGCTTGGGAGTTACAATTTGGATTCCTTCCATTGGAGCTTTTCTAGCTATTTGCACCTATAGGTAAATACCCTAATTGCTCTAATATTCTGTTTTCTTTGCATTTAGGGCTAGATCTAGGTGTCCCCTAGCTGTCCATCAAATTTGGTAGGAAACCGTGTCCGTTTGGTGTCCGTATCAGACACGGTCTATGTGTATTGCTAAATATTTGATGAAATGCTTGAATGGATTAAAACATTATAATTTCGAAACTAATTTCATGGATTTGTAGCCCTATGTGTGTTCTGTGAATTCGTGTCCTATTGAGCCATTTGGACACTTTTCGTGTTCAAATTTAGAGATACACGCACGCACGAGGCCCCGGTGCGCTGCCCTGCTGCTCGGGGTTGACACAGGACACGACACAGCGACTCAGGTCGTAATTTTTGGTGGACACGTGGGCCTAGTGTCTGCCATCACCCACACAAAATTTGGGGGGATTTCGTCAAGCGGGTTGGAAGAAATCCCGCCCGCACTGGATTTGTACACACGCACACACGCGCACAGACACGTCCCGATACGCATTTCGTACGCACGACACGCCCCATGTAGACACATTGCAGGCACCCTAGGACCTAGCCCTATACCTGGCGAACACATGCACCACTACGTGGACACTGGGACACTGTGTCGTGTCCATGAGGCCTTGAACTGCCGCACGCACAGTGTCTGGACAGTTTTTTTCTGATACTGTTCGTTTGGGATTTTGGGCACTTCGTGTCCTGTTTATGGACACGTTTGGCTTCCTTAGGACACATGGGTATGCCCACACCTCTGTACACTTAGTTCTCCTATTTTAGTTGCTTGCATTACTAATTTAGTTTGTATTGATATGTTAATTGTAAATATTCATTCCCAGGTTGGTCTTTTTATAATTGAATTTGTTTGGAGAAATTGATTGTTCTGAGATTCAATATGATGCGATGTTGTGTTTTCAATTAAGTTTCAAAAGGAAATATTTTGGTGTCAATTCGAATTAATGGTTGGGTTCGAAATTTCTCTATTTGATAAACTTTTTCATAATTTGAATGATTGGTATGTCATCAACTGTTAATTGGGTTGGTAAAACCTGGGTTTAAGTTTGATGTCATTAAGTTGGGTTTTAGTTATATATATGTATGTTTGCTGAACTGATTCATTGGTTGAATGTTGGTAAACTGAAATCTGAGAGCAGCTTTGACCCTCACCACTCAAACCTGTGATAGAACACACTTCACACTACATGTATTTGACACACATCACATTACACCCAAACACACAGGACACTTTTGCACATATTAATTTGGTGCACTGTTGTGTTTACTGTTACAATTCTGAACACAATGTTCATACACAACTGAGTATTGTATATGGTTTGGTTGATTTGATACAAAGAAACTGATTTTGGGTTTCAAATGTATTCATACATGGTATTGGTTGGTTTTAATGGGTTTGGGAATTCGAATTGGTTGAGACTTAAATGGTTTACATTTGTTAGTAGTTCACTGTTCTCAGTTTCCTGCCCCTTTCACTAAGCCACACACATGCACATTGCCTTACTATACATGTGCCTATACCTTCACTAAACTATACGCATACATGTATACCCATACATGCACACCCTCTCTCAATCTCTCTACATCCATGTACCCATGTATGTAAGTATGTACTTATGCAAGGATGTATGTAAATATGTATACATGTACCAATGTACATATATATGCATGATGTATATATGTAAATAAATGAAAAATGTCTATGTAATGTAAATACCTAGGTACCCCCTATAGATATATATATATTAATTATATATATATATATATGCAATACAAAATGATGTAATGTGGTATAAATGCAATGTTTAGCATATGTGATAGATATATATGTATGCAAATGCCATGAACTAATAATCAAATGTAATGCATATAAGTTAAGAAATGAATGCATGAATGAATAAATGTAGAAATGCAAGCATCTATGTAAAAATGCCTATGATGAAATGAATGCAAGTTCAATAGATAATGTATGTATAGACTAGCCTTGATTTCACATGTTACTAAACTATATGCCTAAAACTAAACCCTTGGACCTATATGTAAACTTGAGTTAAATTGGACATTGATATATGGTATGTGCACTAGTGTAAACCATTACCTTCACATGCCATTTACCTTGTAATGCGCGTACACACACACTATTGATTCATGTATACATTCCTATTTCACTTGTTAAATTTTAAGTTGTGATCCTTACATATCTAATTGTGTTGCCCTTACATATGTGCTACTTGTACTTGTGTATATATACTTCTAGATATGGTATGTGTGTTCTCTGTGACTTGCGATGTTGCTTGAGTGCTAGTCTAGGCTTGGTTAGGCCTAGTGATACTTGACTGTACTAGGATTGACCTAGTTGACTAGTATAATTGACCAAGTTTGACCAAGTTTGACTTTGACCTATATTGACCTAGAAATTAGTAGATTGCATTGTAAACATCATTTACCTTGTTTTAAATATATTATAACCTGTACTGCTCTATTTAGGACATTGTGACTCCGGTGCAGACATCTGATATTACACTACTCTTTTCAGAGTAGCATGCGAGTACATTATCTATTTCTCCATTTATTTGTCAATTGCTATACTTCAGTTCTAGTTAGTTGTATGATTCTCTGTTATAATACGTATGAATATTTCTGGATTCATGTATGCGACACACATTTATTGTCTGGCCTCTATTACTCGAATCATTCTGGAATCATTTACTGGTATCATCATGTTCTGGCTGGACTCATCTTGAATCTTGTGTCGGATTTCTGGATTCACTTGCTGGGAGGAGAAATACTAGAGTAAGACATGTAGACATACCCCAATTCTGGAATTACCCTCATGCTGGAATCAAACTGGAATGTTAGCCATCTCACACCCGGCCAGGTTTGTGATGTGCCGGATTACCTATAGCCGTTTATATATCAATCTCGGTATTTTAAAACACACTGTTAGAGTATAGGCTAGACTCACCCTGGAATCATTGATCACTATGACTGGAATCGTCCTGTACTAGATTCATCTTGTATTAGATTCGTCTTGTACTGGACTTACATTAGAGTTTACACTTGTCTACATTTACTGTCTGGACTTATACCATGTTACTGTAGTTCAGCTAGTTTCTATTTTACAGTCTTTATTGCCATGATTCTTCTCTTGTTTAGTTACTTTACTTTTCTTGTACCTTATCTGTCTCTGTATACCATTACCTGAATACAAACTGCCATGTTCATCAATACAACTGTCTATAACTGCTTTATAGTTCTCTGTCATCTACTTGGGTTTTCTAGATGAGATGTGCTCGTTCCTGTCCTGACTGGACCTGTTAAAATTTTACAGATGATTGCTCTGAGGACACTTGCCCTACTCATTATGGACCCGACGAGGGATTAGCCACCTTTAGCCCCGACACTCAGGAGTGATCGGGATTTAGTTTAGTAGACTTGCATATATTTTTCATGTTGAACTTGTTGTATTTGATTTGAGACTTGTGTAGTATTTGAGATTGTTGAGATTTTGTTATACTATAGTTGTCTTTCTATTCTTAGTTATTTCCACTGTGTTATCTTATCGTACTTAGACTGTAATTGAGTTACAATATCTTATACTTGTCTTCCGTTCCGAGTTGATTATGACGAGTACATTATATACTACATGAGTTGATGGTTAGATAGTGACCTAGAACAGCGTTCTACCGCCGACACTGCAACATAGGCTGGGCGCTATTATATACTCGTACCCTCACAGTAGGCGCGGGTCGTGACACAAATAATTCGTATAGTCTATCTCTTCGAACACGTTCGATATAATCCACCTATCCATCATTCCTGAGTCAAATATGCTACGACACGATGTGTCACTAAACCATAATTTTCATTTCATATTTCCTAAGTCATTTATTGTAATTCACGTAATCGTTCACAAGGTCGCCTAACTCAACAATATGTCATGCTCTAATCTCACGCAAGTCCGATCATATACATGGGACATGAAATCACCATGCATTTCCTCCTGGATAATCGTTCTTATCGAGGCGCAACTCTTGCTTGAGTCTAGACTAATTCATTCACGATACGCGGATTGGACTACTCAATCCTCAAGTTTACTCAATCGTCATTCACAAGTCCGACTAATCTTCGAATTTACCTTCGCATCAAACGACAAGTCGAAGCAATCCAAATTGCCATGCCCTAATCTTCCGAGTTCGATCATTCCCGCGACATGAATCACCATGTCAGCGCTCACGCGGAACGATCGCTCCAAATCCGATGTGACGTATGTGCGAGGCTGGAGTTGTGCTCGCACAAGATAAGATCGTCGACGTTGTGGTTATCTTCGAAGTAATCAAGACACGATCTTTTTTATCTAAGCATTCTTCCAATCAAAATCCCAAGAATAGCACCCATCAAAATAATAACACTTTACACGATCATAATTCCTCGAATCAGAGTACCCCCGAGTTATCGCATATCGATCTTTGATACACCTAAATACCATCGATGATATATGTAACCTGACGATCTGTATTTGCAACGAATTTTGGGTCGTGCAACTGATGCTATCGTCCGAAATGGATAATCTCTTCGACATTCAAGATCAAAATTTTTTGAACTAGTTACATGATCAATTCGTTCAACCAAAAATTACGTATGTTCATCCGTCTATCTTAAGTCATCGAGCAACACATTTTCTCAAGTCGCATTGTTCTATGTTAACTCAATTATCGAGCAACATCTATTCAAATCCTTAAAGTCATTCTCAAATATTTGAATCATTTTCGTGCACGCTATCATCTAATCGTGCTAACATTTCGTATATGATTTATATCAATTTCTTCGATCGAGTCATCCAATTGTACACCTTAATTTTTTCTCGATTCAAATTGTCTACTCAATCATTTCCATATTTCTTACTTACGCAATCACAATCCCGCACACGTCATTTCTAGTTTGTCTGAATCAACTTATTAAACTTCAAGATTACATTTTACTCAACGATACTCATCTTAGTCTTTTTATACAAGCGACGCTTGCTGATAGACTCATTGGCACCCCGTATCCTTAATCGATCAACATCCTCAAGGCTATCCGATACACCACTCAGGAATGAAGTCATTTGATCAATCCTCAAAACAAGTTTCGAATCATAACTGATTACTTCGAATTTTCGTTCGAGCCATTCCTCAAATTTCAAGCATGATTCATTTGTATCGCATCGACGATACCATAGTTCAATGGCACACCTATCGATAGTCATCCCGTATTCTATGAATCAAGTCAAACTCTTCACATTTCGATATGATTCAAATTTTGCACTCAACTTCTCTAAGATTGACGTAATTTTGGTATTTATGTCCAACCCGTCTTAGCCAACCGTGCTTATTTAAAGTTAACTTGTTCAACCAATTTTTTTTCGTAATGCCTTTTCAAAATATTTAGACTTATTGTATGGACATCTCGTGGGACATTTGAGAGAGAGCGCACCAACGATACTGATTTACGGAAACAATATCAGAGTTTGTGGAACATCAAAGTTAAAGAATTCAATCGAAAGTTCAAGGACTTAAAGCCGTGCTTTGATACCATTATGTCACGTTCCGGTCCCATAGGACGGATCGTCCCCGCTAAAGCATGATGCCGCGTGAGCCTAGATTGCGCTCACGCAAGACAGGTTCCATAACGACCGATTACAGTGGCTTACGATGGGGTCGTCGCACAGAAGTCTCAAGAAGAAACATTGAATAACAGCAGCAAAAATTTAAAGCAAAACACAAGTCATTCAAACTGCACTTTATTGATATTGAAACAAAGATTATAATATGACACGAGGCCAAGATTACAATCACTCAAGCTCACTCTCCTCACAATTATAAGTCATTCAGCTCTCTCTCATCTCTCAATACAATTTAAGTAGTCCAGCAGAAGCTTCGGATAGGCGATGTCCATACATTATGTCCTGTATATGTTCTGAGTCCATGCAGCCGCACGCCTCGAAATGCCAAGAAACTCCGTACCCTCGACGCATCCAAGCGAGCTCCACACCAACGAGCTTCTACCTGTGCCTGTAGATGGAAAATATGTGGGTGTCAATACTCAACTGTACTGGTGGAGTGAGCTCCTCGCCCACCCATACAAAACCAATACGTTCATTTATTTTGTGCAACATAAGCCCTTTGTGATTGTCTTTTATTCTTGCCTTAGGGTCGATTATGGACATAGACGCCTGGCCTATTTGTGTCTCTAGACGATCATCATGCTATCGTACCGATAACTTACTTATCGTTGTGCCTTAGACCATTCTCATACTTGCAACATCAACGCACCGACTCGAGCTTGCCTTTCGACCTATACTTAGCGACGCAACGATATGGTCGTGCTATACTCTATTCATGCTTCAGTATAATCGAAGTAATGCCTCCCCACTTAATCTTTTACCTATGCTTGTGTCATAACAACGTGGTTGTGCCATGACATATAGAGGTCGTGCCTCGTAACTCATGATACCTTAACCAACTTTCCCTACGGCCCTTCCTGACTTAACTTTGGAATGACTCAATTCAAACCTATGCACTCTGTGCCAACGAACTCATTAGTCTACCCACATCTCGTGCCGAAGCACGTGCCTTGGCTATAGCCAAATCTTAGACTTATCGACTGTGTTGCATACCAAGTAAATAATTCATAATCCACTCAAATTGGGCTCACACATCTTGACTCGCTTAAGGCATGCACGTGGATAGCCGCTACTATGCCAACTTATCTATATAAAAGGGTCAGTAGCAATGTCAAGCTATCTTGGACCTTAATTGGATAATACGGTACGTTCGTATACAACGAGGCGCAATCTCGCCGAATTTCCCGTACTACCCGCTCTACTACGGCGCACCCCTCGAGTCGGGTCGCACACCATCCGAGGGTCCCGTAGGTATGTTCCTCCTAGGCCAGACCGGTCCTGTGGCCGCAGGTACCGTCTGAGGAACAAAACTATCCTTGTCGACAAGTTGTCCAATGACCATGCAAGACTCAACTCAATTTACCATGTCCTTCCTTATTCATGACCGTGCTTTCTATATTTCTATCGAGACTCCCAAGTAGCGGGACCGATCTCGGCGACAACCAGTCGTATGAACTTTTTATCGAGACTTCCAAGTAGCGGGACCGATCTCGGCGCAGTCGCGTGAACTTTTTATCCTTTTTAAAACCCAAGGAACGACTACTGCGTAGTCTTCCAGCTTAACTTGGACCAAACATGTGTTCTTTAACCGTAGCATATTTACCCTTGAACCTACCATGGCTCGTGTCTTAAACCAACTTGTTTTTTAAGCGACACTATCGCTCAAGTCATACTTTATATGACGAGCCTTTGATCGTGGGACTATGTGACTTGACAACCGCAGAAAACATGGGACAATGCTTGCTATGACTTTGATAGTGCAACAAAACTCTTGCCTAACTTAATCGTGCAACAACTTAACCAGCGGGACGAGCAAGGGCTATGCCATGCCTTGTATTGTAGAAACATGCCGTGCACGCATTTGACTTGAACAACCAAGTTCTTTGGATGCCTAAACTTATGTCACGAATCGTGCAACGCAACTTAACTCGTGGGACGAGTAGAGGCTTGGCTAAGCCTTGGCCGGTGGGACCGTACATGCTTTATTAAGCATTTATGCGGGCGACGCCTATGACTTAGGCTAATTCATAACTTTATGGCGAAGACCGACTTTCCTTCTTCCATGCCACGGGACGAAGGACCAAGTGTCATTTTGAAAGCCATTATGCAACATTTCTAAGCCGACTGTGGGACGTTTTTCATGTTCTAACTCAATCGACCCAAGTTGTGATTATTCCCTCTTTACCAAATATGGCAGATTTACGACAAATTTAGCGACTCCATGAACGGACGTCGCTAATTTTTATGAATTTAGCGACGTGGTAATGTGCCGTCGCTATTCGTCGCTGTTGGCGACTAATAGCGATATTAATTTATTAAATGGAAATATGCGTCACAATGCTGTCGCTACACGTCGCTAATTATTTAAATATAGCGACGCGTAGCGACGACTGTTATAGAACGTCGCCGTATATTACTAATCAGCGACGTTTAGCGACGTCCGCATGCTGACGTAGCTAAATGTTTCATATAGGGAATGAGGGTTTTCTTTTCGATCATTCCTCGAAATTTTTCTTCCCCCCCAATTTTCCCGCTCTCCCTCCTCCGGCGATCTCCCTCCTCCGGCGATCTCCCTCCTCCGGCCTCCCCATCCTCCTCCTTTCTCCTCAGGTAGCCCCCCCTCTCTCTCTCTCTCTCTCTCTCACACACAAAATCCCTCTGGACACGCACGGTGGTTGGGAGTGGGCAGGCGAGGGCCGGGAATGGGTGGGAGGGTGGTCGGAGGGGGGCGTTAATGGGTGGGCGGGCGGGCGGGTGGGCGGGCGGACGAGCGGGGTTTTTTTTGTATACACTCATGTACCCTGCCATTTTGCTGTACACACTCGATCTCCATCACTCCTGTATACAGGGAGTACACTGCCTCCTTGCACCTGTGTGTGTGAGGGTATATACAGTTGTGTGTGTTCAGTTAGTGTCACGACCCGCACCCGCTTTTCGGATACGAGGCTTGTCCAAGTCTAGCCTACGCCGTAGTGTCGACGGTAGAACGTTGTCTAATACATATACAAGTCACAGAATCTAACAAGGCAGTCTAGATCTCATCCACAGAAATATGACACAATCAACTGAATATAGAATGATATTATATAAAATGAAGTATCGAGCTCATCATGAATCCAGGTCACGTCCGGTGGACACAAATCCACTACCAGTAGACGGAATAAAATAGTACATGAAATGGAAATAACTGAATCAACCTACTAATCATCAAAGTACCCTCGTCTGCAGTGGTACCGTGGTCCAATACTGGCTCAAACCTCTGCTCGTCTCCACCTGGCTCAAATACGGCTAACCTGAAGAGATCATCAGGTCCTCAGAGGACTAGCAAGATACATAATATACAAGCCTTTCTAACAGTTTATCATGCATGAAAGAAATCCAGGATATAGACAGGAAAAGACTAAACGATCATAAGACATGAATGTATGAACGACTACGCATAAATGAACTGCAGGAAAACAAGTAAACAAGAGATCAATGGAATACCAAACCCTCGCCCCGAATGTGGACTCGCAGGTCAGTTTCAAGACAAGTCACCCTCGCCTCATGTATGGACTCGCAGGTGCAAACGATCAACCCTCGCCCCTGTGTGGACTCGTAGGTTGTAAACAATCAAAATAAGGAAATAACAGTTCAATTTATAACGTGATCGTCCTACGATAATACTCAAACCAGTACAAGTGAAAAGCATGTCCAATAAAGCTACAAGGCTAACTGTGAGCAATGATGAAGCACATATCGGCAATCAACTGAATAATGAAAGCAGATAAGCATGTAAATAAAGCTGTAACGAAAGACAAGGTATACTTGCCTGTGGTCCTGAGCTGCAGATATGGGTCAATAATTTGTATCGAGATCCAGATAACCTGTTTATAAATCAATATGATCAATATACAAATTTAAAAGTACAACAAGCCTATCTATTGATGTTTAGGTTTCTAGGTCAAAACTACCCTATTTGGTTTCCACGTCGATTCTATACCAATACCTATTTTGGTTTTAGTTCCTCTTCAAGACTGGGTCCCTTCTTAGTACTTTGGGTCTATTCTAGATGGTGAAGCTTTTATTTGTACTGTACTTAGCTAATATAGATAGGGATTAATACAATATGGACTAATGCAACTGAGTTAAACTAAGGCTTACTCACGTGCAATATGGACTAATGCAAGGTTGGACTACTGCAAGGGTTGAACTTAAATGAGTTAAATCTGAGCTATTGACCATACCCTACATCAGCTCACGACTGAACCAAGGGACACCAATGGACTACTCTGGCTTACTGAGCACTCAACCTATGTATCAGTAGTACCCACCCTTAACGGAACCTAACCACCCTGAATTTCCTCCTAAGTGCTGAAACTGGTACCCAAATGCTAAGTCTATGCAACTGTACTCATCAGTGAATACAAGGGGCAGTGGTGATTTGGTTTTAAAGCAAGAATTGGTTTCCTTTCCTTGAAGTAAAAGAAGGCCTTAGGCTTAGGGGACCGAACCAGACTGTGCTCAATTAGCATACAGTTGCAACATCAGGCAGCTCCTGAAAGGGAATGTATTGTTGCAAATGCAAACCCAACGATTAGTGTATGCAATGAGGGGTCTCCAAAATGATTTGATTACTTTCAGTTAAGGACTGTTAACTGGTTTGGGACAGCTATCCAGGCTTACTGCAGCTAACTTTCTTTGCAAAGTTACAACAAAGCCTGTTCTCAGAAGATAAAAGGAAGAGATCAAGCCATGATATGTAAAATCCCAAACCAGTCATAGTATCCTTTGGGCATAACTGGCAAACTATAAACCTCAAGCCATTACCTTCCTTCTTCAAGCTGGACTGCACATTATGCATAATTGGGTGATAAGTGAGGCAGGAACATAATATCAAAGGGTGATCTCAGAGCTATGTAGACTAAAAATCAGTGAAGCTCAAATCATCAACTCTCCCTTCAACTGGACTGAACACTCAAGTATCAGTAGAACTGAACTTAAAGGTGCATAAGGTAGGATGTGGACAGGAATTAAGTAGGTAATATAGACTGAAGATGCAATGATATGCAGGACACTCCACTATGATTGATACTCTAAGGGTTGGACATTTAGAGGGACTGAATATAAACCATGAAGGACTGTATAGTATAAATCTGAGAATGAACATTCAGTCCAATATTTTGAACTTAAAACAAAATAATGGTTAATCATCTGATATTTGGAATAAAATAAGTGCCTAACCATTATGGTATGCATCTGCATAGTACAAAGATTGAGTTAAATTGGTACAATGATAGGTAATGGACTGCACATAGGGAATTGACTGATACAGAAGAATAAATCCATAAAGGGAAATGAACAGGTTAGGTATCTAAATCTAATTGGGTTGAATTAGTTCAAGGACTGATCAAGTGTGAAGATAATGTACTGGGCAAGAATGCAGTATTCCAACTTACAGTTCACTGCATTCGAGATACCAATGGACTGCTAAAGAGGAGGGGTCTGCTACTCAAGTATCAGTGGACTGATAATCTTGGGGTATCAGTCGACTGATGCAAACGGCATATTGGGACTGAACCCTAGGTATGGTTGAAGGTTGATACCTAACCAATGTGTTTTGGATGATTCATTGGTGGATGAGGGGACTGGTTAAAGAACAGGGATTCGTGTGATGCAGGACAACAAATTTGGGCTGAACAAGATAGGTAATAGGGCTGATAATCAACAAGCAGGGGACTGAACAATGGATCACTTGAACTAATAAAGATGCAGGACATTAATGTGGGATGCACATGACATTTGTACATAGTCTGAATCATGTCCAAAATGGGCTAAAATGAGCCAAAGAGATACAAATACACCTGGTTGAAGGATGGGGTAGCAGAACAGTATGCTAGTAGACATAATCATGACATACTGAACATAATTCAGTAGGTGACAAGAGTTCATAGAGCAGTGAAAGTTAACACACCATGTATCAAACCCCCAAGCCCGTATACTCATATGTTGTTGCCTGAAATAGCACAAGTGTAACCAGGTATAGGTCAAGTGTCATGTGTCCTTTCTGATACTACTTGCATCCCTTTCTATTTGTCAATTCGTCTCATGAATATACAACCTAAATCCTCTCTACAAGTATACTCTGGTACAGGGAGTCCTAAGGGCTGCTAAGTTTGTGGCATCAAATCCTATAGTCTACTGACCCTAACCTCTGATTTCCCTGAAACTGGTGCTTGGTTACTTGATTAATCTAGGAGGATTGATACCAATATCAATATGACAACAGGATCAAATATAATTTCCAAGTATCAATTTGACACTAACACATTACCCGACCCTAAGTGTCAATCTTGACATCAACAGGCTTTGACTCTCACCACTGTGTGTTCCCAATTACAGACATCACAACTCATACTTCCTGAAACGAAGACTGGTACATAAAAGTATTGACGTGTAGGTGTGTTGACTCATGCCTAGGTGTGCCTAGTGCAAACTCTCAATTGCTACCCACTGATACCTGTTTATTGGCCGTCTCACAATATTCTTCCTGCCTAGGTTCTCCTAAGCATATTCTCAAACACCAATGCCACCATTGGACGCAAGACACCACCATTAGTTTAAAGGAAACAAATGACACGATTGCATCTAGAGAAGAGGATTACATGTTTATGAAAATTCAACTGCTCTGTTCTTGAGTCCTCTCGACGGCAGTTTTCACGAACTGGAGGAGAGTTTAGGGTTCGTAAAGGTGAGGAGCGGCTGCCTCTTCTTGTGTATATATACCTAGCTACTAGATAACCCTGGGACTTTCGAAGGGATTGGAAGGAAAAATTTGAATTTGATTTAAGCTTACCCTTTCGAAACAGGGAAGGGAATAGCCGAGTCTTTGTTCAAACTCTGGTCGTTTGAATCCTGGGATTTAAATTTGACATTTGCAATCCAGCCCCTTATTAAATAGTTATTTGCAAGAAGAACCCCCTTGATAAAATTGCATGGAAACCCTCCTCTATGTTGAAATTACATGGAAACGCTTATTTATTTAGTTATAGAGTTTTATAAGAGTCTTTTATGGCATGTATATATACACATATATAAAAAATGAAAAGGATAACAATAAAATTAATAAAATATAATAATAAAAAAAATTGGGCCAAGGGCTCACAAACCTACCCACCTTAAAATAATTTCGTCCTCGAAATTCAATAATGCTATGATCTACTAGAAAGAATAGTCTACGCTACTGCGATTCAAAAAAAAACTCACAAACCAATATCCACTATAAGTCTACCAATAATATTACTACTGCAATCTACTATGACTTTCGTCAGCTCTTCCTTATGCGGCTGGTAGTGGTGGGGCAGTCGCGTTTCTCTTTGGACAAAATCGAGATATGTGTTGGTTGGAACCACAAGTCCAACACAACCCTAACCATTTGCGACACTGTTTTTGGATGTGGCCCTTCTTCATGCAATACTGGAAGGTAGGAACGTCTTGCACTTGATATGGGGCTACTCTTGATACCATTGTGCTGCGGTCTTCTCTGGGACATTGGATCGCTTTGCTGATCTCGATTGGCTGCTGCTTCCTCCATGTGTGTCTCGGTCTGTCTTTCGCTTACACTTCAATTCTGTTTCTACCGCTTGTGCGACCTTCAAGATTCTTTCATATGTTGTGGCCTGGATACGAGGCGAGTCCAAGTCCAGCCTACGCCGCAGTGTCGGCGGTAGAACGCTGTCTAATACATATACAAGTCACAGAATCTAACAAGGCAGTCTAGATCTCATCCACAGAAATATGACACAATCAACTGAATATAGAATGATATTATATAAAATGAAGTATCGAGCTCATCATGAATCCAGGTCACGTCCGATGGACACAAATCCACTACCAGTAGACGAAATAAAATACTACATGAAATGGAAATAACTGAATCAAACTACTAATTATCAAAGTACCCTCGTCTGCAGTGGTACCGTGGTCCAATACTGGCTCAAACCTCTGCTCATCTCCACCTGGCTCAAATGCGGCTAACCTGAAGAGATCATCAGGTCCTCAGAGGACTAGCAAGATACATAATATACAAGCTTTTCTAACAGTTTATCATGCATGAAAGAAATCCACGATATAGACAGGAAAAGACTAAACGATCACAAGACATGAATATATGAACGACTACGCATAAATGAACTGCCGGGAAACAAATAAACAAGAGATCAATGGAATACCAAACCCTCGCCCCGAATGTGGACTCGCAGGTCAGTTTCAAGACAAGTCACCCTCGTCCCGTGTGTGGACTCGCAGGTGCAAACGATCAACCCTCGCCCCGTGTGTGGACTCGCAGGATGTAAACAATCAAAATAAGGAAATATCAGTTCAATTTATAACGTGATCGTCCTACGATACAACTCAAACCAGTACAAGTAAAAAGCATGTCCAATAAAGCTACAAGGCTAACTGTGAGCAATGATGAAGCACATGTCGGCAATCAACTGAATAATGAAAGCAGATAAGCATGTAAATAAAGCTGCAACGAAAGGCAAGGTATACTTGTCTGTGGTCCTGAGCTGCGGATACGGGTCAATAATCCGTATCGAGATCAAGATAACCTGTTTATAAATCAATATGATCAATATACAAATTTAAAAGTACAACAAGCTTATCTATTGTTGTTTAGGTTTCTAGGTTAAAACTACCCTATTTGGTTTCCACGTCGATTCTATACCAATACCTATTTTGGTTTTAGTTCCTCTTCAAGGCTGGGTCCCTTCTTAGTACTTTGGGTCTATTCTAGATGGTGAAGCTTTTATTTGTACTGTACTTAGCTAATATAGATATGGATTAATACAATATGGACTAATACAACTGAGTTAAACTAAGGCTTGCTCACGTGCAATATAGACTAATGCAAGGTTGGACTACTGTAAGGGTTGAACTTAAATGAGTTGAATCTGAGCTATTGACCATACCCTACATCAGCTCACGACTGAACCAAGGGACACCAATGGACTACTCTGGCTTACTGAGCACTCAACCTATGTATCAGTAGTACCCACCCTTAACTGAACCTAACCACCCTGGATTTCCTCCTAAGTGCTGAAACTGGTACCCAAATACTAAGTCTATGCTACTGTACTCATCAGTGAATACAAGGGGCAGTGGTGATTTGGTTTTAAAGCAAGAATTGGTTTCCTTTACTTGAAGCAAAAGAAGGCCTTAGGCTTAGGGGACCGAACCAGACTGTGCTTAATTAGCATACAGCTGCAACATCAGGCAGTTCCGGAAAGGGAATGTATTATTGCAAATGCAAACCCAACGATTAGTGTATGCAATGAGGGGTCTCCAAAATGATTTGATTACTTTCAGTTAAGGACTGGTAACTGGTTTGGGACAACTATCCAGGCTTACTTCAGCTAACTTTCTTTGCAAAGTTACAACAAAGCCTGTTCTCAGAAGATAAAAGGAACAGATCAAGCCATGATATATAAAATCCAAACCAATCATAGTATCCTTTGGGCATAACTGGCACACTATAAACCTCAAGCCATTACCTTCCTTCTTCAAGTTGGACTGCACACTATGCATAATTGGGTGATAAGTGAGGCAGGAACATAACATCAAAGGGTGATCTCAGAGCTATGTAGACTAAAAATCAGTGAAGCTCAAATCATCAACTCTCCCTTCAACTGGACTGAACACTCAAGTATCAGTAGAACTGAACTTAAAGGTGCATAAGGTAGGATGTGGACAGAACATTAAGTAGGTAATATAGACTGAACATGCAATGATATGCAGGACACTCCACTATGACTGATACTCTAAGGGTTGGACATTTAGAGGGACTGAATATAAAACATGAAGGACTGTATAGTGTAAATCTGAGAATGAACATTCAGTCCAATATTTTGAACTTAAAACAAAACAATGGTTAATCATCTGATATTTGGAATAAAAGAAGTGCCTAACCATTATGGTATGCATCTGCATAGTACAAAGATTGAGTTAAATTGGTACAATGATAGGTAATGGACTGTACATAGGGAATTGATTGATACAGAAGAATAAATCCATAAAGGGAAATGAACAGGTTAGGTATCTAAATCTAATTGGGTTGAATTAGTTCAAGGACTGATCAAGTGTGAAGATAATGTACTGGGCAAGAATGCAATATTCCAACTTATAGTAAACTGCATTCGAGATACCAAGGGACTGCTAAAGAGGAGGGATCTGCCACTGAAGTATCAGTGGACTGATAATCGTGGGGTATCAGTCGACTGATGCAAACGGCATATTGGGACTGAACCCTAGGTATGGTTGAAGGTTGATACCTAACCAATGTGTTTTGGATGATTCATTGGTGGATGAGGGGACTGGTCGAAGGACAGGGATTCGTGTGATGCAGGACAACAAATTTGGGCTGAACAAGATAGGTAATAGGGCTGATAATCAATAAGAAGGGGACTGAACAATGGATCACTTGAACTAATAAAGATGTAGGACATTAATGTGGGAGGCACATGACATTTGTACATAGTCTGAATCCTGTCCAAAATGGGCTGAAATGAGCCAAAGAGATACAAGTACACCTGGTTGAAGGATGGGGTAGCAGAATAGTATACTAATAGACATAATCATGACATACTGAACATAATTCAGTAGGAGACAAGAGTTCACAGAGCAGTGAAAGTTAACCCACCATGTATCAAACCCCCAAACCCGTATACTCATATGTTGTTGCCTGAAATAGCATAAGTGTAACCAGGTATAGGTCAAGTGTCATGTGTCCTTCCTGATACTACTTGCATCCCTTTCTATTTGTCAATTCGTCTCATGAATATACAACCTAAATCCTCTCTACAAGTACACTCTGGTACAGGGAGTCCTAAGGGCTGCTAAGTTTGTGGCATCAAAGCCTATAGTCTACTGACCCTAACCTCTGATTTCCCTGAAACTGGTGCTTGGTTACTTGATTAATCTAGGAGGATTGATACCAATATCAATATGACAACAGGATCAAATATAATTTCCATGTATCAATTTGACACTAACACATTACCCGACCCTAAGTGTCAATCTTGACATCAACAGGCTTTGACTCTCACCACGGTGTGTTCCCAATTACAGACATCACAACTCATACTTCCTGAAATGAAGACTGGTACCTAAAAGTATTAACGTGTAGGTGTGTTGACTCATGTCTAGGTGTGCCTAGTTCAAACTCTCAACTGCTACCCACTGATACCTGTTTATTGGCCGTATCACAATATTCTCCCTGCCTAGGTTCTCCTAAGTATATTCTCAAACACCAATGCCACCATTGGACGCAAGACACCACCAATTAGTTTAAAGAAAACAAATGACACGATTGCATATAGAGAAGAGGATTACATGTTTATGAAAATTTAACTGCTCTGTTCTTGAGTCCTCTCGACGGCAGTTTTCACGAACTGGAGGAGAGTTTAGGGTTCATAAAGGTGAGGAGCGGCTGCCTCTTCTTGTGTATATATACCTAGCTACTAGATAACCCTGGGACTTTCGAAGGGATTGGAAGGAAAAATTTGAATTTGATTTAAGCTTACCCTTTCGAAACAGGGAAGGGAATAGCCGAGTCTTTGTTCAAACTCTGGTCGTTTGAATCCTGGGATTTAAATTTGACATTTGCAATCCAGCCCCTTATCAAATAGCTATTTACAAGAAGACCCCCCCTTTGATGAAATTGCATGGAAACCCTCCTCTATGTTGAAATTGCATGGAAACCCTTATTTATTTAGTTATAGAGTTTTATAAGAGTCTTTTAGGGCATGTATATATACACATATATAAAAAATGACAAGAATAACAATAAAATTAATAAAATATAATATATAAAAAATTGGGCCAAGGGCTCACAGTTAGCCAGGTGTGTGCGTGTGTATTAGCATACATGTGTGTGTGTGGTGTCTCAGGTTTATGTGTGAACATGTGTGTGTGTGTTGACATATGACAGCCAGGTATATGTAATGTGTGAGTGACATACAAGCCCTTCCGATAGCCTCCTGCTCGCAGGTTGTCACGTCGATAATGTGAATTGGAAATGATTCTAACTTGCTGAGAATTGGAAAGGGAGGAAATAGGCAATAATTTTAAAATGCCACATGTCACAATGACCATCAATCTCTCGATAGACACTGGATTAGTACCAGCCAGACACTGTCCCTGCAGCCATTCGACTAGCGAGGCAGAAATTTATGTATGACATTTGCTATAAGGAATTTGCATTAATCTACGGTACGACATGGTGATCAGGACATAGTCCCTGCAGCCATTCGACTGGCGAGGCAAAAACTATGTAGCTGTAAATTAAGTTGACTGTCCTCCGACCCCCATCCCTCGGCAATGATGATATGACAACCTATCACTATATCTTTTAGTAGTAGATGATGTCTTAGTATTACATTATGTAGGTTCATCTTGATTCTGTTACAT
Organism: Iris pallida; assembly: GCA_029216955.1. Classification (NCBI taxonomy): domain Eukaryota; kingdom Viridiplantae; phylum Streptophyta; class Magnoliopsida; order Asparagales; family Iridaceae; genus Iris; species Iris pallida. The sequence continues at coordinate 5,097,508 of JANAVB010002000.1, read as the reverse complement.
CCTTTAGATACTAGATTCGATAAGAACATATACTACACCATATGTACAGAACATAGATGATTCAAACTAATGTATGCTAGAATGAATTTTGGGTTCTAATCTGAGCCATTCGTCCCCACACTTGGCAATTAAGCATGTGAAATATATCGTTGAAGAACATAAAACTTGTGGTCGTTACTGCAGAAAGTGCAGAACGACATGAACTGACGCACGAAAAGGAGGGGATCAAAGCTGTAACAAGTAAAGTTGTGTTTTGGATGTTCCACTCTTGTAAGCTCTTTGTTCACAAAGCAAGATATAATGAATACAGAACAAGTATCGAGTTTATAACTCTTGTAAGCTGTATACTTGAGTTACGAACTCGATACTTGTTCTGTATTCTTTAATTATAGCTTGCTTTGTGAACAAAGAGTTTACAAGAGTTCTTTTTTCCAAAGCACAACTTTACTTGTTCCAGATTTGAGCCCCTCATTTTCGTGCGTCAGTTCATGTCGGTCTTCACTTTCTATAGTAACTTCCTCCAATTAACCTCCATCCCTCGGCAATGATGATACGACAACCTATCTTGATTCTGTTATTATAGTAGATCATGTCTTAGTATTACATTATGTGAGTTTATCTTGATTCTGTTACATTCTTCAGATACTAGATACGATAAGAACATATACTACACCGTATGTACAGAACATAGATGATTCACACTAATGTTTGCTAGAATGAATTTTGGGTTGTCTTCTGAGCCATCCGTTCTCACACTTTTCAAAAAATTGAATATAACCTTTTTATCTGCTTTCGAAAAAATCGAATATAACCTTTTTATATGCTTTTAAAAATGTGTTCTGAGCCATCCGTTCTCACACTTGTTTCTTTTCTAGAATTACAAAACATATATGAATTATACATTGAGTGTCAATCTTTACAGAATTATCTTAAAATGGATATGAATTACTATATGCAAAACCATTTGTGGATGTACAATCGTCATCCTGATGACATGTGCGGTGTGTGGGATGAATTTATACAGGGTGTGCAACAGTTCCTGCAGTTTGCCAAGGCGTTCCCTCAGTACATGGACCGTACAAAAATTAAGTGTCCATGTGTGAGATGTTACAACTTGAAATATCATTCGAAAGTGGATGTGACATATCATTTGTATACAAAGGGTTTCATGCCAAATTATTATCAGTGGACCGCACACGGAGAACTTGTGCCTTTAGCATCCGAGCCGGAGCCTTATGTGGAGCCTTATGTAGATGTCCACGAGCATGCTCATTACGACCAAGGGTGGACTAACATGGTTTTCGATGCTGTGGGGCCTGCTTTCGATCCGAACAATCAATATGCAGCTAAGGAGGCACCGAATGCCGATGCTGCAAAGTTCATGGAGTTGCTGGAGAATGCAAGGACTCCTTTATATCCTGGTTGTGATGACCATTCACAGTTGGAGGTGATTACAAGACTGCTGAGCATAAAATCAGATTTCACCATGTCTCAAGAATGCTACAACCGAGTCCTGAAGTTAATTAAAGATATATTGCGGGAGGGTGCCAAGTTACCTAAAGACTTCTATCGATCCAAGAGAATGGTGAGATCGCTCTTGATGGGGTATAAAAAATTGATGCATGTCGCAATGGATGCATGTTGTACTATAAGGACGACAAGGATGAAGACGCCTGCAGATTTTGTGGTGCCGATTGCTTCAAGGCAACTAGTACAACAAGGACTTCTGGTGCACGCAAGCCAACAGATTCGATACACTATTTGCCTTTGACGTCACGGTTGCAGAGGTTGTTTATGGCAAAGGAGACAGCTGATAATATGAGTTGGCACAAGCGGGAACAAATAGATGGAGTACTGGATCATCCATCCGACGGAGAAGCATGGAAGCACTTTGATCGAGTGTATCCCGATTTTGCTTCGGAGCCGCGTAATGTCAGATTGGGGCTTTCCTCCGACGGTTTTACCCCATTTGGACTTTCGGGCTCACAATATTCTTGTTGGCCTATGATTGTTACTCCGTACAACTTGTCGCCTTGGATGTGTATGAAAACTCCTTATATGTTCCTAACTGTTATTATTCAAGGTCCGAAGAACCCGAAGAGGAACATCGATGTGTACTTACAGCCCTTGGTAGATGAGCTGAATCAGTTGTAGGAAGTAGGTGCAACCACATATGATGTTTCCAGAAAACAGAACTTTCAGATGAGGGTCACACTAATGTGGACCATCAATGATTTTCCGGCCTATGGAATGTTATCGGGTTGGAGCACCCATGGTCGTCTCGTATGTCCGTATTGCATGGATCGCACTAAGGCTTTCCGTTTGAAACACGAAGGAAAACCGTGCTTCTTCGATTGTCATCGACAGTTCCTGCCAAAGGATCATCCGTACCGGAGGAACATGAATGCTTTTCGTATTGGCGTGGTAGAAAAGTCCAGTCCACCGCCACGGTGGTCCGGAGACACGATATGGAAGAAAGTTAAAGAATTGTCAAGTGCTATTGAAGAGCCTACAGCGGGGTACAAGTGTGATGGATTTGGTCGCGCTCACAACTGGACGAAGAGGAGTATATTCTAGGACCTGCCATATTGGAGTGACCATCTGCTCAGACATAACCTGGATGTCATGCATATCGAGAAGAATGTCTTTGACAATATAATAAATACTGTGATGGTCGTAAAGGGAAAGACGAAAGACAATCCCAAGGCCAGGTTGGACTTAAAAGAAATATGCAGACGTCCAGAGTTGTATTTGATAAAGGAAGGCAGTGGGAAGTATAAGCAGCCCGAGGCCATTTTCTCACTGGACAAGGAGGACAAAGGTAGACTTTGTAGGTGGATCCAGGCAATGATTTCTATGGCGTCTTACGGGAGATTGTGGAATTGACGTACAATTATGACACAGAGCCTGCTAAGATCGTGTTGTTCAAAGTTGATTGGTTCGATCCGATACAAGATCAAGGATAAAAAATTGACAAGCATGGTCTTGTGGATATTAATTACTGTCGTTGAATTTTCAGAGGATGATTGAGAAACTGTGATTTCAATGTATTCATATTTCTGTAATATTAAATTATGAACTGTGATCATTTCTATTAGTATTCAGATTTTTGTAAACTTAAATTATGAACTCCAATGTATGCAGATATTTCTAAACTATCATTGTATTTATTTTTTTTTTAATCATATGTTATTATCAGCATGGCAGGACGACGCGGAGGCATAGCAGGACGACGCAGAGATAGGTCAGGACGAGCCGTGTCCTTAGGTGGGCAGAGAGCTCCATTACCAGAGGATGGCTCCGGACCATCGTCTGACCCGAGCAATCCATTGTACCATACGGTCGTAGGTCCGGGTGGCAGTACACCTGGGACGAGCAGTTCCAGGCTTGCTGATACTCCTTCCCCTAGCCTTCCTACCGCTGATGAAAGCATGGAGGGTGGGGAGCAGGTGGAGGAGGTAGACCCTACTCCCGTCCGTGCGGATCCATACCAGAGCGACCCTCCATGCATAAAAAAAATATATATATATATTCATTTAACTTACTTCGTAGGACCGTCGGCCCAAATCTCCATCCTCGTCTCGTCCTGAGGTGCACATATATATATATATATATATATATATATATATTTTATATATAAATATATATATATATATATATATAAAATATATATATATATATATATATTTATATATAAAATATATATATATATATATATATATATATATATATATATATATATATATATATATATATATATATATTCATGAATATAATTATCGTTTGTCACGACCCGCACCCACCGTGAGGGTACGAGTACGTAACAACGCCCAGCCTACGCCGCAGTGTCGATGGTAGAACGCTGTTCTAGGTTATGAACTATAACTAACTAACATGAAATACTCTCCATAAGGAGGCCAACACAGAGGTACAACTCAATCACAATCTAGAGATGGAATATGGCACGATAGAATAGATAAGAAAACCCTCAGCTGAGGTACATCAGAATGAAATAACAAAGTCTCAACAACTACCAGTCTCAACATCTCTAAAATATACAACTCTGAAAATAAAGACAACAGCTAAACACGAAAAGAAAGAACAGTCGAAGCTATCTACACTATGCAAGGTATCGTCCTCAGCAGCTGCCTGAACCTCCCCTGGGGTCCAGGTCGCGAGTGTCAACTAGGCAAGCTCCAAGTAAGGGGTGCAGGGTTCCTCATCATCCTCTGTAAAATTTTCAACAGGTCCAGTCAGGACGGGAGCGAGCACAAAACATCTCACGCAGTTCATATCAAGTTAGGAAATATAAAGCATGCAATAGAGTAAGGTACATAAAACGCTGAAAGAAGAATGTATATGAAAAACAGTAGAGATTTGATAACAGGAAATATCTATATATGATAAGTAAGAACTGTAAGCCAACTGTGATTTAGAGTACAATATGGTTATGTAAACGGTCTAGGACAATGCAATGGTAACTCCATTGTACGTGGGTGTACAATAGACATATACAATAGTTATACAATGTTGTACAATCGGATTTGAGTATATAACCAATTCTACTCCCCCTCCCCAACCAATACACAAGGATCCACTCCAGTTACGTTATCTTATACAATAGTGTACAATGTTATACAATGGATGTACAATATTATACAATAGATGTACAATATTATACAATGGTTGTACAATGTTATACAATAGTGTACAATGGTCTATCCCTGGAACTCATGTGATAATGAGAGTACAATATGCACAATGAGTATAAAAGGATATAGGCATTCAGTAAATACAATATGTAAGTGAAACACACATCACAATATGTATTTAGTGAATACAAGGGGATAACATCCCAAAAGAAGATCATATAGTACCAATCCGTGATAACAATCGTGTCAGCATTAAATACAGTAATCTAGAGCAAGAATATAAATCCAGACAAGTATGAAATGGTCAGAGAATGTACTCGCCTCGTATCTGAATGTCTGAAGTAAATGTACTATCCGAGATGAGGTACCTGACTCCTAGTTAGAGCAACACAAGTCAAGATGTATACAGGAGTTGATAAATGTAACCTACTATGCATCTGCATGCTGTCTAGGTCAAACTAGACTAAAGTCAACACTCGGTCAACACTAGTCAACTAGACTAGTCAAACTAGGTCAACTAGGTCAAGTTCTAGCCCAAACAAGTCTAACAAGTCTCACTAGGCCTAACCAAGCCTAGTCTAGCAATCACACACCAATCACAAGGCTATACAAGCCAAACACAAGCCATCACATTCAACATTGCACATAAGAGAAAGAAAGCTAGCATGTAAAGCTATGTGTGTGTGTGAACATGGAGGTGTACATGAAAAGAGAATTCAACACTAGGCTATATATCTTTGTACCCACATATATACATATCTATATACACATATATGTATATAACTATAGGAATCTCTATTTATCACATTAACATATTTAGCCATATAATATATATATATATATATATATATATATATATATATATATATATATATATATATATATATATATATATATATATATATATAGAAGAGCATGTAATTGTGTGAGTAAGAGTCATGAGAGTGTCACATGATATAAACTTGTGTGTGTGAGAATACAAGAGAGCATGTGTGTGTGTGTCTGTGTGTGTTATCATGGAATGAGTGTTAGGCAATGTATGAGTGTTAGTGAGAGTGTCTAGAGGAAAACAGTGAAGGGTAAGATGTAGACTAATGTGTGGGTGTGCAATGTGTCATAGGAAATTAAGTGACAGTGTCTAGTGTTGTAACGCCCCAGTCCCAAAATACGTAGGACTAGTAACGTAGACATGCCAGCTGTATTCATACGAAGTACACCCCAATATATGGAAACTTTATATGAATACATAACCTGTAAAATGCAGTAAAACCATAACTAATCTCATCCACACAAAATAAATGAATAGAAGATCTCATATAATCAACTATGAAATTGTCATTTGGTACATGTAGTTGGGCGGAGACAAATCCACTACCAACTATGAAAAAAAATACATAAAAAATGAAATGAGTGACGAGCGAAGCGAAGACGATCCAAGTGCAATCATCCTCGAAGAAATAGCGATAAACACGGCTAGAGCTAGAACACCTGCGAAAAACAATAGCACACACCTGGCGAGATAACCAGGTCCTCAGAGGGACGTAACAAGACACATAATATCATGCCATATAAACTGAATAAATATTGCTCAAATAAATAAGTCAATTGGATTATAACATAGTCTAATACGCACCTATTGAACGAGTGTACCATCCCCCAACCAAACAAGGACAGGAGATGGTAAACTAATTCACAGTGACGTATCTTTCCATGCTAAGAATCCAATATGGTATTCGGATCCCAATAAGGTTCAATACCTTCTCATCGAAGTAATAAGTCACACCTACAACCAAACAAGGACAAGATGTGATAAAGTAGTCCGCGACAAGTTATTGTTCTAAGCCACGGCCAGATACAAGTACCCAAACCAAAAGTACTCGTACCTAACGGATAAAGGTGCCTATCCATTCTAAGTGAAATGTTGTTAAGAACAGTCCTTCCTATGCATGGGCCCTGGCTAAATAGGATCGGCATAGTCCCCCCTTGGGGCACTAGAGGCCCAATCAATAAGAGCATGACGTTCCGCAGAATCGCCAGTGGCCGTCAGTAATCTTGGGTAAGCTGACCCGTGTCTCCGGCGGAGCTCACGGGTTACAAAAGGGAAAGTGCATCGAAGCCCATACGCTAAAGAATTGTCCTCCCCGTCCAATGCCTACTTTGTTGTATCCACAACAGTAACCTCTATAACCGCTAAGTCAACTAAGCATGCAACCTCTATTAGCGGTTATTCCTATCGCACGACTTATACGCACCGGTGGCCAGCCAGTCACGCATGTCCGTATTCTACATGCGACACACAACTTCGTGTTACAACGTGTCAAGGCCAATGAATGCAACACACAAGGTGGTCCCTTAAATCTAGGTTTAATGTGTAAAAAATAATACATAGCAGAAATATAAATAAACAGTAAGTTCTAACAGGTTATGCCATGTATCACAGTTTATTTTGCATAAAGAAAATAAATAATGCATGAAATATGAGCTAAAATAAATAAACAGCAAATGACAAGGTGTCTTGCCTGATAGGATGCCTGGTGTGCTGCGATGATCAATGTGGCACGAACTGCAACTTTGGTGCAACAACTATGCAAGATGACCTCGGTTGGTGGCATGGTCAGTTCCATTGGGTCCAGGACGGTCAAATTAGCTAGGGTGGACATAAGGTAGGCTTGAATTGGCGATCAAATAGGAAAGAGGGGGTTGAGTCACGGACAGAAGGATAATTAAAGGAAATTTGATAAATAATATATTTGATTTCAGAAAACTATTTATAATATTCGAAAACTATATTTTATTACCCAAAATATATATTTTTGACAAATATAGAAAAATTATTTTAAGGCAAAAACCTAACTTTCGTCGAATTATATTATGTAGGTCGAAGCTACAGATAAGACACCATAAATAATATCTATTTATTTTCAAAAAATTTGTTTTAGTTAAAACTCTAACTTTTGCAAAATAATATTTTAGAAAGAGAAGAAGAAGCTATATTAGTAAAATAATAATTTGAAAAGACTAGGAGTAGTCGTATAATTTGGCAACTAATATTTAGATAAATGCTACGATAATATTTAGATCACCAAAGAATAATAATAATAATAATAATAGGCTTTGAAATCCACTTTGAATTTACATATAATTTATTTTGTTACTAAATAGTTTAGAAGATTTAACAAAATATTAACAATAAAGTAATAGTATTATTGACTAAATCATATATGAAATATATACTAATATACATACTGCTATTACGTATTACATTAGAAAATATCTACATAGTATAGTACTAATACTAATAGTAATATACATTATAATAATAATAATAAAGATGATAACAATAATAATAGATACTAAAAACACACAAAAAAACAACATCAACAAAATGATTAAATAAATAATAAATTAAATAATAAATAAATAAAAAAAAACTCTGCAGCAGTCAAATGACTGCTGCTGCTCTCAATAAGAGAGAGAAAAAAAAAAGAGTAAAGGAGAGAGGGAGAGACGGAGGGATGGGTTTTGATCGGCGGACGGCGGTGAGGATGGGCACGGGGCTGATGGCTTGGCGGATCTGACGGAGTGGCATGCTCGCCGGCGGCTGGGCGTTTGGCGGAAGGACGATCGGAGAGGGTACGACAGAGAGGGGTTTGGGAAGGGCGCGGTCGGAGTTCACGACCGGCGAAGGGAGGATCGAGCTTGGTCGGAGAGCGGAGAGGCGAGCGGCGGGGAAGAGGGTTAGCCGGAGAGGTCGAGGAACGCCGGAGTGAGGGGTTCCGGCTCAGCGCGCGGAGGGGTGTGTGGCTCGCACGGGCGGTTAACGCGATGGAGGGCGCTCGGCGCTGACGCCGGCGAAGCTGCGACAGGGGAAGCCTGGGGACGTGGCGATGGCGGACCTAGCACGATCGAGCGACGGAGGTCGGGAGCTCGTCAGCGGCTAGAAAAGGGGCGTAGTAGGTCGGCCACGGCGCTGGATCGGTCGCCGGCGACGGCCAACCTCGTGGAGCGGCAAGGGTGGCCGACGAGCCGGAGGTGAATGATTAGGGTTAGGGTTTTATTTTATGTTTTTCTATCGGGTGGTGGCGGCGTGGGCTGCCGCGGCAGTGGCCGCGGTGGCGGCTGGGTTATTGGTAGTGGTCGAGAGTTTTTGGGCCTGCTGGAGTGGCGGGCACGGCCGGGGTTGTCGTCGGCTTTGACGAGGTGAGGCGGTGATTATGCTGTGGTTCAATGGGGCGTGGCGAGGGTGTGTCGAGGCTGGCCTGTGGGATGGTACTGGGGTTTAGCCGGAGGTGGTGGCGGCAGGCTGGTGTTGGGATAGGGTCTCGGTGGTTGAACGGGGATGATGGTGGCTGGGTGCTGTCGTGGGATCGGATGGATGGTGATACCGTAGATGTGGCGGAGGTCCATGGTGGCCGGGTGGTAAGAGCAGGGTAGTAGAGACGGTTAGGTTAGGATTTTTGTCATGTCGGGATTGTCGACACTGGGGGGGGGAGGATTTAATGTATATGTAAAATATATGGAATAAGAATTTTGGATGGACACAGACACGATGCACGTAGATTTGTGGAGGAATAATGAATGATAAAAATTGGAGGAGTACCTACCTATTTATAGGATGTGGGAATTCCCAATTAGATAAAGTTTAGGAGTTGTTTAAACCCAAAATAGATAATTCGTAGTTTAATTTAAAAGCAATCAAATCCAAATCCAAACACATATTCAATTTAAATCAAATTAAATTTTAGTTTAAAAATTAAATGGGATGAATCAAATTTCAAATATTTAACTATTTAAATAAATCCATAAATTCAAATCAAGATTTAAATTGCCATAATAATTTCGAAATATATTTTTCAAAAATACTAATATAATAATTTCGAAAATACATTAATATTTACAATTAAACTCAATAAATATTTACTAATTATATATGTATGTCCAAATGATATTTACATAAATATACTTTTCTAATATACCATTTTATAGAAAAAATTATTTATTATTATAACTATGTAAATAAAAGGCTTTATAAATAAAATAACAAATTTAGAATTTTGGAAAGATAACTAAAATACTTATTATATATATTTTGAAACTATAAAAATATAAGAAAAATGTTTTTCCTAAAAATATGTACGCTCGCACATATTCGCACTCGTCGAGCAATTACGAAAAATAAAATTTCGTACGCGACGTAAAATACGACTACGCGACATACAATACAAAATTTTAAATCAGTACCAAAATTTAAATATAAAAAAAATAGTAGAAATTTAGGAAAATTTAGGAGTTTTACATCCTACCCAACTAAAAGAATTTCGTCCTCGAAATTAAGAATTCGTAGGGGGGTGAGAAGACACAAGGGGGTATCGATGGGAAACAATCTATAACAAATCATGCCATAAGAATTCATGATCTAGATCATAGAAAAATAATACGGTATGGTCACGGGTAATGAGTGAGGGTCACGATTAAGAGAATAAAATAGATTCACTTTAAGCGATTAGAGGGTCTTGATAGGGCCGAGTAGTTTGGGATAAAGATATAGCAACATCGAGTGAGGATGGTCATAGCCGATGGGAAGGTTAGAGGAAATTCTAGTATGACGCTTTCGTCCTCCTAAAATAGGTGAGGGCGAAGCAATATAGAGTTCGAAGGAGGAGTTATCGAATACGAATACGTGATTCAAAGATGATCGAATAATTTCAAAAGAATTGTCAAGGCAGTCGTGGATGGGATTGTAAGGGACAAGTTTAATTATGTCCCCATCCACGTAGAGTAATAGACAAAAGCGAACCAAAGTGCACTTGGTTGATCAGACCATTATGCACCGGTTCTGTTTAGACAATATGCTAGTGAGCGCTCAATAGCATATGTCATGAACAAACTCGATAAAGAATAAGCTTGCAAAAACTAGGCTATATTAGCATCATTAGTCAAAATGGTAAATACATAGGCACGAGAGATTAAGATTTAAAGAAGGTAGAATGATTCTAAGTCATACAGTCGTCCTACAGTATTCTTGTCCAAGTCCTTGGTTGGCTAGACGGGTTAGGTCCTCTAGATTCTAGGATCTAAATAAGCTTGCTAATATAGGTCACTAGGTCAAAGGGGTTGCTAGTTCATAAGGTATTCTTTCCAACTTAAAGAATTAAACTAATGGTGTTTTGGGACAACTAACTAGTAGAGTCAATCTCTAGCAAGCACGAAGGGAAGATAAGAATAGGGATGGAAGGAAGTAAGCAAGATGCAATTGATGAGTCGAACGGAAATTCGAATATGGGATCGAAGAAAGAGGTCAAGTATGTGGATGAGATCCTAGACATCTAATCCTATACGCAGGCTTGCTTGGTACGGTAAAGTAACCAAACAATTTATCTTGACCTGCATGGCCACCACAAGTGTCAATGTTGCTTGGTGTGTGTGTGTGATATACATGTTATATATATGCTAGGAGGGACTGCTCATATAGTCCTATGTAGAATGGTCAGGAATTGTGAGCACCCTAAATTTTGGGTTGATTTTTTTTATTTTATTTTAATTTTCTGATTAGGGGTAATTTTGAAATTTCGTGTTTATAATTATTTTAATAATGATATTTAATTTATGATATAATTTTTGGTGATTTTAAATCATTTTAACAATATTTAAATCAATGACTTGTAGTTTTGACGTTTTGCTAGTGAAATCCTAGAGACTGTTTGACCTAGAGCCTAACCATGTGATTATGATATTTTAATATCATTTTTGGTCTAAGGATATTTTTGTATTTGACCTCTTTGAATTATTTTGATATTATTTTATTATTTATGATATTATTTTGGGGTTATTTGAGTCGGGTTCGAATTTCAACTCAATCCGACTTGAAACGGGGACCCGGGGGTAGTTTGACTCTAGTAGGACCCACACACTAGTTAGGCATGGCCCACATGATATTAATTTTAGTCCACATGATAGAAATATTTTAGTTAGAGGTTAGACTAATTATTATGGATAAGGTTTGTGTGATTAGAGACTTTAGAATGACTAATTTAGCCCCAACCAATTAGCCCTATCCTAATACTCATAGAATAGGTTAGTAGGGGCTTTTGGACTTTTCCTAATAGGACAAAACCACCTTTATGGCCAGCCACAATAAGGATAGGGTTGAGCCTCCCATTTGTCATTATCCATCTATTTTTCTTTCTCTTGTTCTTCCCCAAATTCCTAGAGAGCAATCCCTAGCAATTTCTCCACCAAATCCTTCCATTTCACCACCAAATCTTCTTCTTTCCTTCTCCATTCTAGTCAAGGAGGAAGCTACCCAAGTTTGGGAGGATTCGGAGCTCGTTCGTGTCCTTTTGGAATCTCTACGTGTCGGTGTCGCTCCGGGAAGGTTTTTCTTCGATTCGATCTACCGGGAGGTATAAATCCCTTCTCCTTTTCATTTCCTCATGCATATAGGTCTATTTTTAACCCATAGGAATGACTCCCATGGTTGTATCTCCATTTGTGTCTATTTTGTATCCATTTGGAGGTCATAGGAGTGTCCTTTGTGTTGTGGATGTGTTCATGTTACATATATAGATATATATATATATATTGTAATGAGAGTGTATCTATATTTATATATATATATTGTAATGAGAGTGTATCTATATTTATATATGTAATAAATGGTTCATGATGATTATATAATCAAGTTTGTGAGTGTGGTTCCTCATATTATTATTGCTATTATTGTTGTGGATAATTAGGATATATATTATGTATTCTTTTGGCTCAAACTATCTAAATCCGTCATGATTTTTATCCACGTTTTTAATTTCAGCCCTAACTTCGAAATGTCATAACTTCTAGCTCAAAGCTCGGTTTAATCTCCCATTTTTTTTAAAAGAAGCATATTGAAGTTAGCTTTCCAAAAACATGTATTAATAGGCCTAATTCTTTCTGTAACTTTCTGGAGAATTATTTGAGTGTCAGCTGTACGAAAAACAAATGCGTTCTCGGTGTTTTCGCGATTCCGGGAGTTTCCGGAAACGAAAACGCGATCCGTTTAAAGTTTTGGAAAGCTAACACATAGATCTATAACATACTTTAATCATAGAGTTTAATTCATGCTGAAATGGTACAGTATTCATTATTAGTAGGAGTTACTATTCGGCATATGCATTTTGTGCACCCTTGTGTGTAATATAATATTCTATTTGATTTTAACCCATGTTAATGTATATACATTATGTAACTAAATAGAGAATGCAAGCATGAATAAATGTTTAAATAAATGATGTATGAGGTGTAAGTATCCTATCTAATGTAAGCATGTATAAGTATGGCTTGTAATAAATATGTAGGTTCCATAGTATGTAATATATGGTGCATATAGTAGTGCAAGAGAATAAATGAATGATGAATGAATGCAAGCATGAATGTAATGTAATAATAGATATAATGTATGCAATATACAAGTTAATAAGATATAATGTTCTATGTTAACACAAATCCTATATTACCTCATGTACCCTCTTACACTATGTTGACACTATCACACTTGACACATTGTTCACTTACACTTTGACACTCTTTGATATGTATACACTATGTATGCCCATTTAACCCTCACTTGCCCCTTTGCCATGTTCACATACACACATAGCCTCTTAAATAAGTAAATATAGTTAACTTAGCTATGTATGTATATTATATATATGTTAGAATATTGTGTTGTAATATATAAGTTTATATAACCATTTGAAATGCCATGATTATAGACCTAATGTTGAATACTAATATATGCATGTTTATATATGTGTAGACATATATAGCTTAAAGTAATAGATTACCTAGTGTATATCCAATGTGAATTCTTGCCTATTTGAGTATTGAATAATTGCATGCTATATAGAGTTGGGTGTATGTTGGCTTGTATAGCCTTGTATTGATGTGTGCTTGCTAGGATAGTCTTAGTTAGGCCTAGTAAGACTTACTGGATTAGGACATGACCTAGTTTGACCTAGTTTGACTAGTGCAGTTGACCAGAGTTGACCAAGGGTTGACTTTGGCCTAGCTTGACCTAGATTCATGTAGAATGCATTGTAATGCTTTATATTACCCTTCTGGACATGTTGTGACTTGTGCTGTTCTAATTAGGAGCCAGACACCTCTCCTCGGACAGTATATTTACTTTGGACATTCAGACATCAGGCGAGTACATTCTCTGACCGTTTCATACTTGTATGGATTTACATTCTTGCTCTAAATTACTGTACTTGATGCTGACACGACTGTTATCACGGATTGGTACTATATGGATCTTCTTTTGAGATGTTATCTCCTTGTATTCACTAAATACATATTATGACGTGCGTTTCACTTCCATATTGTATTTATTGAATACCCATATCCTTGTATACTCATTGTGCATATTGTACTCTCATTATCACATGAGCCCCAGAGATAGCCCATTGTACACTATTGTATAAAATTGTACATCCATTGTATAATATTGTACACTATTGTATAAGATAACGTAACTGGAGTAGATCCTTGTGTATTGATTGGGGAGGGGGAGTAGAATTGGTTATGTACTCAAATCCTATTGTACAACATTGTATAACTATTGTATATGTCTATTGTACACCCACGTACAATGGAGTTACCATTGCATTTTCCTAGCCCATTTACATAACCAGATTGTACTCTAAATCACATGTTCCTTACAGTTCTTACTTATCATATTTAGATATTTCCTGTTATTAAATCTCTACTGTTTTCTATACATTCTTCTTTCAGCGTTTCATGTACTTTACTCTATTGCATGCTTTATATTTCCTAACTCGATATGAACTACGTGACATGTTTTGTGCTCGCTCCCGTCCTGACTGGACCTGTTGATAAATTTTACAGATAGCCTGGAGGTGCCTGCTAGCCTAGAGGAGACACATTAGAGGTTGTTTAGGTAGTTATTTTATTTTGTCTGGAGTTGTATTTTACTTTGTGGAATACTGTATTGAGTTTTGAGATGTATTTATGGGTTTATGTATCATAGACACTTAGACTTCTATCTCCTGTATCTCTTTTGGATTTTATGTTTTATCTATCTTTATCATGCTCTACCTTAGATGTGATTGAGACTGTATCTGCTATGTCCCCCCCATTCGGGGAGTATAAACTGTTTAGTCTTATACTGTTATATGCATTGAGACCTAGGACAACGTTCTACCGCCGACACTGCGGCGTAGGCTGGGCGTTGTTACGTACTCATACCCTCACGGTGGGTGCGGGTCGTGACACGTTTTTAGTGGTGGCCCATGCAGGTCGAGTTTATGTAGTGGTATTCGAACTAGAGTACCACTACAGCCTGCACTAGGAATAGGATATATTTTGAAGATACTCAATCACAGTTAGGAACCCTTGAGAGATTCCTGGGACGACCCTTGAGAATCTTATTTAACTCCGATTTGAAAACTCTTTTTTTTTCTTGATTCGATTTATCTTTACTTTCTGCTATTGAATTTGATTTTGATGGATTATTATTAAATTTGAGTTTGTATTTATTAATTTTGATGAAGATTGTTGAAATTTGAATCTTGATGTTAGCTATAGCATCCGAGTTTGTAGTTATATGATTTGAAGGATTTTGTTTATTTCTGAATTTTGATGTTCGTTGATAAATTTCATTTTTTTTGGTATTCATTGTTGATTTAATTTAATTTTTGGCAAGATGAAATTATATGGGCTAGGTCATCTAAGTTATGGAAATCTTGTCTTCTATAGTCACATTAGCCAGCATGGTGAGGACATATAGTCTGATTTTGGATATATTTCTCGGGTGTGGAAATTTAAGGTTTTCGCAGCCAAGCTAGCGGCATCGCAAAAATGTTAAATACCATGATTCTAGAGGTATGTGCATAAGTCAAGGACTCTGTGATTATCGTAGCCTTGCTCACTAGTATGACGAGAATTTAGAGTACCATAATTTTGGATAGACGCATATGATTATCAGATTGTACCTTAAATATTTTCGAACATGTTTTTGCTACTTTTGTTTCAGTCATTCAAAAAAAGAGAGAAGGAATTATTGTTGTTTTGTTTTGTTTTGTTTTATTTCTCATTGTTTACTTAGTATGTAGCTTTAGCTATTTTTATAAACCTTGTGTAACTTCTTACAAAAATTTATTTCTTCTTAATACAATAAACCAATGATTTTGCTAGGCCTTATTTTGGATTTGGTATTATAATTCTTGTTTCAAAAAAAAAATGGGTCCCTCTTTTAAATAGATAAGCAGAACAGATTCTATTATCATTATTTTCCTGCCAATATTTTTACTACCATCATTCCTTGTCTTATATACCTGTCCTGATTATATCAATTCCCTGTCTCATATATAATTCTGTCAGCTATACCTTGAAAACTCTTGAATCTTTATATCATTTTTATCTGAGAAATGTTGAGGAAGTGATATAAATCATCTAGTTCGAAAATGATGTAATTGGTTATCATATGATGATTTTGTAGGAATCAGAGTGTTGGATGCCAAATATGAAAAATTTGAAATGGAGATGTGGTAAAGGTTTAAAATGAAATCGAGGGATAAATGTTATCAATTTAGAAACAATCACAGAAAGTGGGTTATGAATGATTCATGGATGTATTTCAAAACTAATGAGGATGTTTAAGGTCAACCTAGTTTTGAGAACTTAAAAATCTTTGTTATTGATTCTTGGGAACTATTACAAGGCTATGTAGAAATTTAAAGATGGAAAGGAGAATTTAATCGAATAAAATAATTATGCGAAATTGAACTAGATATTGTAAGATGGTGACTAGAGACAGAGAGAACACAAGGATTTTACGTTATAGAAATTATTTTAGATGATTGGAAGAAAATTGTAGAATTCAAAAAAAAATATTTGAAGGTGAACGTTGAAGAAAATATGAAGGTTGATTTATAAAAAAAAAAAAAATTTGTGTGACATAGTGGTATTGGAGTTTAATGAATACGAGACTCGATTTAAACAAGTCCAAGGATTTCATAAACTGGATTTAGAGGTTTTGGATCTAATTTAAAACGAGGTGAAGGAATTTAAAATTTTGATTAAATGAATAAGTGTTGACTCCTAAAAAGAGGGGTATGTTTCGTGGAAAATGTTTTGGAACTTAAAGATTTTGTCTATGGTGATTGTGGTAAAGGTTTAGATGACTGAAGGTTATAAAATTTCGATGATAGTTATATAGAGGTTGATTTTCATATTGGGACTTGTGAGAAAAAAAAAGAATATGGTTTAGCAAATAATAAACTGATAGTATTAGAGAGGGATAATTTGCGGACTTCGTATGAAATCTTTTCCTGTTTTCTCTAAAAGGAGTTTTTCAATATCATTGAATCCTAGTTTCCTTAATCCGACCAAATCGACTTCGATTATCTTTTCTTATCATATTTATATCTTGGGTTGTACTTAATTGAATTAAATTTGATTGTGACCTGAATCTCTATCCTTGTATGCTCGATCTCAGACTTTGTTGAACCTGTCCTCCATATTGTCTAAATCTTGATTTCCTCCAATTTGATCAACTTAGATCGTATCAAGACTAAATATTCTTAATACATATTGTGATTGGAAATTTTCCATGGAATTGACTTTCATTCCTTAACTTTGATTTTCTTTTTTTTTTTCTGAACCCTTTAAAGATAATGGGTAGTTACTTTTCTTTATTTTTATGATAAGTATCAGTTTTCATATAGGATGGTAGACTGCCTTACAGTTTTGATGGTTTGTTGTTTTTGTAACTTTTGTTTAGCACCCTAGATTGCTTGTGTGTTTTGATACCCTATGACCATTTTGGTTTAGCATGACTAGAATACCTAGATGAGACTTTCACTACAACCGTATGCCATGACCCTGTATGTCGTCCTTTTGATGGTATGATTTATTTAAGTTCTGAGATTTGATTGTGGGGGTTTGACCTAGAAGGATTACGAACATTTTAATTTCGAGGACGAAATTTTTATAAGGTGGGTAGGATGTGAGCACCCTAAATTTTGGGTTGATTTTTTTTCATTTTATTTTAATTTTCTGATTGGGGGTAATTTTGAAATTTCGTGTTTATAATTATTTTAATAATAATATTTAATTCATGATATGATTTTTGGTGATTTTAAATCATTTTAACATTATTTAAATCAATGACTTGTGGTTTTGACGTTTTGCTAGTGAAACCCTAGAGACTGTTTGACCTAGAACCTAACCATGTGATTATGATATTTTAATGTCATTTTTGGCCTAAGAATATTTTTGCATTTGACCTCTTTGAATTATTTTGATATTATTTTATTATTTATGATATTGTTTTGGGGTTATTTGAGTCGGGTTCGAATTTCAACTCAATCCGACTTGAAACGGGGACCCGGGGGTAGTTTGACTCTAGTGGGACCCACACACTAGTTAGACATGGCCCACATGATATTAATTTTAGTCCACATGATAGAAATATTTTAGTTAGAGGTTAGACTAATTATTATGGATAAGGTTAGTGTGATTAGAGACTTTAGAATGACTAATTTAGCCCCAACCAATTAGCCCTTTCCTAATACTCATAGAATAGGTTAGTAGGGGCTTTTGGACTTTTCCTACTAGGACAAAACTACCTTTATGGCCAGACATAATAAGGATAGGGTTGAGCCTCCCATTTGTCATTATCCATCTATTTTTCTCTCTCTTGTTCTTCCCCAAATTCCTAGAGAGCAATCCCTAGCAATTTTTCCACAAAATCCTTCCATTTCACCACCAAATCTTCTTCTTTCCTTCTCCATTCTAGTCAAGGAGGAAGCTACCCAAGTTTGGGAGGATTCGAAGCTCGTTCGTGTCCTTTTGGAATCTCTACGTGTCGGTGTCGCTCCGGGAAGGTTTTTCTTCGATTCGATCTACCGGGAGGTATAAATCCCTTCTCCTTTTTATTTTCTCATTCATATAGGTCTATTTTGAACCCATAGGATTGACCCCCATGGTTGTATCTCCATTTGTGTCTATTTTGTGTCCATTTGGAGGTCATAGGAGTGTCCTTTGTGTTGTGGATGTGTTCATGTTACATATATAGATTTATATATATATATATTGTAATGAGAGTGTATCTATATTTATATATATAATAAATGGTTCATGATGATTATATAATCAAGTTTGTGAGTGTGGTTCCTCATATTATTATTGCTATTATTGTTGTGGATAATTAGGATATATATTGTGTATTCTTTTGGCTCAAACTATCTAAATCCGTCATGATTTTTATCCACGTTTTAATTTCAGTCCTAACTTCGAAATGTCATAACTTCTAGCTCAAAGCTCGGTTTAATCTCCCGTTTTTTTTAAAAGAAGCGTATTGAAGTTAGCTTTCGAAAAACATGTATTAATAGGCCTAATTCTTTCTGTAACTTTCTGGAGAATTATTTGAGTATCAACTGTACGAAAAATAAATGCGTTCTTGGTGTTTTCGCGATTCCGGGAGTTTCCGGAAACGAAAACGCGATCCGTTTAAAGTTTCGAAAAGCTAACACATAGATCTATAACATACTTTAATCATAGAGTTTAATTCATGCTGAGATGGTACAGTATTCATTATTAGTAGGAGTTACTATTCGACATATGCATTTTGTGCACCCTTGTGTGTAATATAATGTTCTATTTGATTTTAACCCACGTTAATGTATATACATTATGTAACTAAATAGAGAATGCAAGCATGAATAAATATTTAAATAAATGATTTATGAGGTGTAAGTATCCTATCTAATGTAAGCATGTATAAGTATGGCTTGTAATGAATATGTAGGTTCCATAGTATGTAATGTATGGTGCATATAGTAGTGCAAGAGAATAAATGAATAATAAATGAATGCAAGCATGAATGTAATGTAATAATAGATATAATGTATGCAATATACAAGTTAATAAGATATAATGTTCTATGTTAACACAAATCCTATATTACCTCATGTACCCCCTTACACTATGTTGACACTATCACACTTGACACATTGTTCACTTACACTTTGACACTCTTTGATATGTATACACTATGTATGCCCATTTAACCCTCACTTGCCCCTTTGCCATGTTCACATACACACACATAGCCTCTTAAATAAGTATTTATGAATATAGTTAACTTTGCTATGTATGTATATTATATATATGTTAGCATATTGTGTTGTAATATATAAGTTTATATAACCATTTGAAATGCCATGATTATAGACCTAATATTGAATAATAATATATGCATGTTTATATATGTGTAGACATATATAGCTTAAAGTAATAGATTACCTAGTGTATATCCAATATGAATTCTTGCCTATTTGAGTATTGAATAATTGCATGCTATATAGAGTTGGGTGTATGTTGGCTTGTATAGCCTTGTATTGATGTGTGCTTGCTAGGATAGTCTTGGTTAGGCCTAGTAAGACTTACTGGGTTAGGACATGACCTAGTTTGACCTAGTTTGACTAGTGCAGTTGACCAGAGTTGACCAAGGGTTGACTTTGGCCTAGCTTGACCTAGATTCATGTAGAATGTATTGTAATGCTTTATATTACCCTTCTGGACATGTTGTGACTTGTGCTGTTCTAATTAGGAGCCAGACACCTCTCCTCGGACAGTATATTTACTTTGGACATTCAGACATCAGGCGAGTACATTCTCTGACCGTTTCATACTTGTATGGATTTACATTCTTGCTCTAAATTACTGTACTTGATGCTGACACGACTGTTATCACGGATTGGTACTATATGGATCTTCTTTTGAGATGTTATCTCCTTGTATTCACTAAATACATATTGTGACGTGCGTTTCACTTCCATATTGTATTTATTGAATACCCATATCCTTGTATACTCATTGTGCATATTGTACTCTCATTATCACATGAGCCCCAGAGATAGCCCATTGTACACTATTGTATAAAATTGTACATCCATTGTATAACATTGTACACTATTGTATAAGATAACGTAACTGGAGTAGATCCTTGTGTATTGATTGGGGAGGGGGAGTAGAATTGGTTATGTACTCAAATCCTATTGTACAACATTGTATAACTATTGTATATGTCTATTGTACACCCACGTACAATGGAGTTACCATTGCATTTTCCTAGCCCATTTACATAACCAGATTGTACTCTAAATCACATGTTCCTTACAGTTCTTACTTATCATATTTAGATATTTCCTGTTATTAAATCTCTACTGTTTTCTATACATTCTTCTTTCAGCGTTTCATGTACTTTACTCTATTGCATGCTTTATATTTCCTAACTCGATATGAACTGCGTGACATATTTTGTGCTCGCTCCCGTCCTGACTGGACCTGTTGATAAATTTTACAGATAGCCTGGAGGTGCCTGCTAGCCTAGAGGAGACACATTAGAGGTTGTTTAGGTAGTTATTTCATTTTGTCTGGAGTTGTATTTTACTTTGTGGAATACTGTATTGAGTTTTGAGATGTATTTATGGGTTTATGTATCATAGACACTTAGACTTCTATCTCCTGTATCTCTTTTGGATTTCATGTTTTATCTATCTTTATCATGCTCTACCTTAGATGTGATTGAGACTGTATCTGCTATGTCACCCCCATTCGGGGAGTATAAACTGTTTAGTCTTATACTGTTGTAGCTCCCCTCCCCGAAAATTTTAAAATATTATTTTTTTATTTTTATTATTATTTAAATGGTGTTTTCGAGTAATTGTACGAAGTTCTAGGGCCGAATAAAGATGGGGTATGAGATGTTCACCAAGAACTCCTAGTGGACATTGTAGTTGATTATTATTATTATTATTATCATTATTGTTATTATTATATTACTCTTGTTATCATCCTTATTATACATGTGTAGGTGCATATATAGGAATATCGAATTACTATCTGAAGTGGAAAATTAGGAAATAGAAATACTCTCATTATATTATTCTTATTAGATTATTATCACTATATTATTCTTATTATATTATTATCATTATATTAGTCTTATTATATTATTGTTATAATATTTTTATTATATTGTTAGTAGTATATATTTATGGGTGTATAGATATAGTTTTATTTATAAAAGAAAAAGAAAAAAAGAATGAAATAAGAAAGAGATTTAGCAGTCAACAGATCAATGGAGGTATATGGCAAATGTGTGATTGCCGAGCCAAGCAATGTCATTTATTTGTCCACTATTCTCAACAGGGAAGGGTCGATCCCTAGTCACAAATGTGACAAAAGATGCCAACGAACATGTATTTGCAAACATGTTTCGATGCAAACTAACAGGAATGACACATTTGCGATAAAAACTATAAACCAGAACCCACAATCCACCCGCGGGCCAACCAATTCCAGGCCCGGCCCGGACACAGTAGGATATATATATCCCTCAAGAACAGAACAGTTCTCAGGAGACCGCCGACCCCCTCGAGAGCACATACGCACAAGGGGGGGAGTTCATCGACTGCATCTAACCCTACCCCTCTGAGCCGCCAACCACCTGGCGACCCTCCTCCAGCCCTAGGCATCGTCGACGCGGCCACAGGCCGGCCACGGCAGCGCCGATAACCGCTCGCGCACAGCGCGCGTGCGGGATAACTCAGCAGTAGCGTGCAGCTGAGGCGCCGTCTCCGTCGCGGAACTTCTTCGCGCGTGGTCGATCATTCTTCGTGCCGTTTTCTCAGGTACGAAGCCCAACTATACAACTATCCAAGCCATCAATTAGTTTTAATTGAAACGGATCGAAACCCCGTGATAAATCGAGGCAAACTCGACCGAAAACCTGTCCATAAACAGGATAGTTGACAGTCCAAATGCTCTGGTTGGCGGCTAGTTTTATCCCAAACCATACACGATTTCGAAAATCTATTTAAAGGGACTTTTAGACAGCATATAGGGGATCAAAACCTTTCTGATAGATTAATTTTTTATTTAGTTTACAGAGAGTTATTCAATTCCGAAGTTTTCCAAAAACCTGTTTTCAAAACCATAAAATCGCTCCACACGACGTCCGTCCCGCCATTCCGGGCGACGTGGTCGTGCACCGAAAGTATCGAAAGCTGCGTAACGGCTTCGTGGTCGTGTGGGCTTTGACGGAATTCAAATTGGTCGTGTGTGCGCGACGAATTTGATGCGTATCCGTCGAAATTCACCGTATCGTGCACGTTGCAAATTCTCAATTACTTTGTGCATGTTCGTCAGATCAAGACGAAACTTGCGCCATCAGGACCATATCATTTTTCTGGTCCTGTATGCCAAGTTTGGTCCGATTCAGAGACCGTTGATAAAATTACCGTTTTGTGGGCCCCACGGTCCCACTCAACGGGCGATTTTGTGCACGGCCCGCCGGAATCCAACTTTGGGCATACGGTTGGGTTCATATCAGAAAAATGGATCCGTAGACATGTAGTTTGACGACTTTAGAGACCGTTGACTCTGGCACGCTTTTCGGTGCAAAGCGGGTCCAACGACGGACATCGTTTTTGCCCAAAATTATCGTTTTGCCCCTGTGTCCAGAATTGGACGTAAGGACAGGTAATCCTAGCTAATTGGACTATTCTGAGATCATTGGTATTATTTATTTCAGCTTCCGGGGACTGTTGTACGGGTTTTGACTATAGTGGCACATTGAGTAGTTCAGATTGTCGATTTTACCAGCAAAGGACCACAGGCGAGTACAGTTTGTTGTCTGCATTTTGATATTAATTTTCACTATATTTCATTGATTAGTCATTGGTTATGTGATTATTTTCTATTATAAATTGTTGAGTCGGGAATGAGAAGTACCAAGGATGTGTGATCTGACCTTAGACCGTGTAGATCGTGTAGACCGTATTGCATTTATTTCTTGTAGACCGTGTAGACCGTGTTGTATTTATTTCTTGTAGACAGTGTAGACAGTGATTTATTTATTACAAAGTAGACCGTGTAGACAGTGATTTATTTATTGCATTTAATCTGTGTAGTTCGTGATTATTATTCTGTAGACAATGTTTCTTTATTACAATATTTTCTGTAGACCGTGTAACTGTAGACCGTGTAATTGTAGACCGTGTAACTGTAGACCGTGTAACTTTAGACCGTGTAGACCGTGTCGCATAATTGTCCCGAGATCGATCACATATCAAAGGTACTTCTTACAGTTGGGGAAAGTCTGTTGTGTCTATTTATTTACTATTAGTTTTCTATTTACTTTCAAAACCCATGATTGATGTCTAACCTTTGTTTTATAGTCATTTTCTTTATTTGAAATTGCATTCAGTGAATTGTGCTCGTTCCATTCCTGACTGGAAACCAACATTTTCAGGTTAGCCGTGGATTCACTTAGCTTGGGGAGTGACGGGAATACTTGCAGACAAAAGCCTAGAGACTAGCTAGATAGTTGAGTTGTAGTCATTCATTTATTTGTACAAGTTTATATTTTTCTACAAAGGTAAAACTTGTGATCTTTGTAAATTAAATTAATCTTATGAATGAGTATTATTTGTGATTTTGATCTTCATGGCCGTGACAGCGTTCTACCGCCGATACTGCGGCGTAGGCTGGCTTGGACACGTCTCGTATCCGTAAAAAAAAAATGGGTGCGGGTCGTGACAAGTTTTTGTGGTGGCCCATGCAGGTCAGTCTTCGCAAATCATGCGAACTCGTGATAGTACTTAAGTTAGTTGTACTATTGCGAGCCTGCGACTAAGAACATGCTCATTCACGAACAAGGATTAATTTAATTTAAGAGAACGACTATGACTAGGAGTCCCTTATACAAATTTACCGATGGGTAGTCTAGGCTATGCAATTTAGATGAGGAGCTATAAATTTTGATAGTTTGTCAATCCCCATAGGTACATGACTACCTTTTGATATGACGACATGGTCTAATGTGGATAGATTATTCGCTTGGTGATGCAGGACTTTCTAGAATTAATAGTTTAACCTTGATAAATGGTGCAATTCCTACTCCTTGCCCCTTTAGATATTATCCTCACACCTTAGTCCGAATTGCCTTCCCAGTCCCTGTTTTGCCCTAAGGATTATTATTTTATATAATTTCTGATAAGATTATCCATATACGTACCTCGAGTTAGTTTCGGTTCAAGTTTTTCCTCAATGTTTGAATACAATAGAATAGTTAAAATGTTTGTATTTCTTTGCCTTCAGTTATTTTCTCCATGTTCACCTTTAGTTTAAGGATGGTGACTGATAGACACTTATGCTTTAGTTCATAGTCAACCTGTTTGAATCTCTATAAGCCCATGAAGTTTTGCAGATGTAGTTAAAAGAATATTAAGTTGACTCATAATGGCAGGACAGCAGCGCACTGTCGCCATTTATTTAAATTTTGGAGACTATGGATTCACTGCAGCCAGCAGCGCACTGGCGAGACACGACCCCTAGAGTTGAAATTAGATTAGGAAAATATCGGTTATAGAATTTTGCTAGAAATATGACTAGTGGTCCACTCTTGATCGTAGTTACCCTTGAGCCAATATTGGATAGAGTTAAGTAATGTTCGATTTGTGTCATATTGAGTTACGAAACCAAGGGTTTACCACCGCCCGATTTTACAGGCGAGGCGTAATCCTCGGTGAAATAACTCCAGGCATGATTACAAATTAGGGATACCATCGCGGATAGGACAGTGCCAGTATGTTCTATAAGATCCGAAGCCAGTAGTAGTGGAAGTCGGTAAGTTTGTAATTAGCTTGTCTCTCGACCTAGCATTCCGTAGTCCTTGTGACTTATTGACGAGGTAATTGACTGACACTAATAGGTTTACTTGGAATACGGAATTTAGAAGTCCATTACCCATCGGTTGACCAAGGCTTTATGAATAAGAAGATAGTGGGAAGACTGTATAAGCAAGAACACCAGGTAAGGATTTGATTTTTCCCAAAAGTCAAATTATTTATTTCCTCCTTTCAAAAATCTCGCGTACTTGTATTTTGACTATCTTGACCAACGCTGCTATTACAGCCTAGTTTTTGCAAGCTCATTCTTTTATCGAACTTGAATCAAGACATATGTGTAGTGGGGACGCCTACTAACTTATTGTCTAATCTGAATCAGTGTATTATGGTCTGATCAACCATGATGCATTTGGTTCGCACTTTATTTAATTATCCTACGTGGATTGAGATATAGATGTCTCTAGAGTCTCATCCACGACTGCATTGGTAATTCCTCTTGAATTATATGTTCGCCCTTGAATCACGAAATTGTATTCAGTAACATCTCCCTTGAATTCTTCATTGTTTTTATCTTTCACCGATTTGGAAAGACGAAAGCTCGTGATGATAGAGGGATACAGAGTATTCCTATGGCTATGATAATGGTAGGCACAAGTGTAGCTACCAACGGCCAGTCACATGATTGAGTTACTCGTTCTCTCATCGACCCTCAAACTACTATTGAGACTTTTGAGCCATCTGAATTTGAGAATGATTCGGGTTTTACCCTTAGTCAGAACGCCAACCTAGGAGACTATCTATTCTAAAAAAAAACCAAATATTGTGAGTCTCTAATTATTTGCTGGAAGCTTGCCTTAACTTTCAACCCCTAAGCCTTGAACCAACCCTTCCTCGACCGAAGCCCACAGCTAGACCTAAGATGAGTGGACTATAGGGTAATCATTTACCGTGACACTCATCCCGAGATTGGTTTCCAACAAATATTACTCTAGTTATGTAAATTTTATTACTAAGACCTAACTAGTGTTGGAACACCACAATCACTAGCTTAGCCAATACCATAGCTTAAAATACGTTGTCATATTATGATTTACCAGTTGTCAACAGCAATGCATGATCACTACAACTCATGTATACTGTGGACAAGCATATCATTCTGTTTTATCGACCATGTGTCATTGTACACACCCGTTTTCCATCTAGAGAGGAATGACCCTTGACTCGACTTAATCTACCGTATTCTGTACATAGTGCCTTACTCCTTATTAACAAGAGTTGAGGTACAATAACCGAACCTTGGAAATTCTTCTGACCTCATCCTTCCTAAGACCATGACCTAGCTTCTAAGGTGGGTAGACTGTAAGCCTTCTAAAATTTTAGGATATACGAGGATTACCGAGTGATTAGAATAACTTTCCACTAGGATGAGGAACAGTGCCCATGGACCCCCACTTTCCATTGAGATCACCTTGTGTCCCCGACCGTGCCATTAATATTCGGAGCACGAGACCAGCCATTACCTTCCAACAAATTTTATATGTAAGATCCAGACGAGTCCACCTTTATCTAGGTATATCATGTTCCACTCAAACCCGTCCCCTTGTACTCTATTTTTGGGGTACGACTTTCAGGATAAAAGGACTAGTTATAACCTTTACCATAGTACCAGTATACTTTCTAACCTCCATTAGAGCCTTAACCACTACCGCATTCCTTCGACCCAATATATGGTGGTGATCTACTCGAAGACCACTACGCACATATCAATAGTGTGCCATTCAAATGTGTCTTCTCGTGCTACTTAAACACAAAAGTCACGGAAGGCGCATTTTTGGGCCTTAACGCTCTAGCAAAATCAATCTCACAGGCAACTAGCTCAACCATTTGAGTGAAAACTTACTCTAGGTTACCCTAACCGAGTAGGAATACTTTTATCATTGGATCTTATTCAGTCAATATAGATTGAAGTCCAAGGTTCATCCAACCGACGACTGATGTCCAATTGGAGAACCCATTAAGACCCAGTAATACCCATTCATGCATACCACCATAGTTGGACTTTAAAACCGAACTTTCTGAAATAGGCACCTATACCCAGTATGTTGTCTTCCCTTCTTAGAATGTGAAGTCATTCGTAACCCTTATCCCATCTACCTAGAAGTCGCGATACGATTTTTGTATCGTATTTATATTCCTTGCTCGTGCGTTTAAATAACCACGAGAAAGATCACAATCTTGATTTCTCAAATTCTGTTCTATTGTGGAACCTGTTTAGAATTTCGAGAATGGAATTTTCATATTGCATGGATTGCAAGACCCCCTGAGAAACAAAAAGTTCGTGGACTTAGCAAGTGACTGGACTAGAGTAGCTCACTCTAGCAAATAAGTCAATGGTTCATAACGTCCATTTTATCGGTATCATTTGATATCCTCTACCGCTCTTAAAACTTCGTGCTTGTTCTCAGTTATTCTTCCTCGTCTTTTCGTACCATTGACTCTCGTCCTTCCTATTTTGGAGATCGATAACTATGTTGTTTAGAATTTAGCAGAAGATATAGTATAAGCTAGTTTGATATTTGAATTTTGAGTTGCTTGATAGGTATGCGAGGATTATAGATACCATAGGCGATAGATGTCTATCGGAAGAATTTGAGCAACTAGTTGGAAGATTGTAAGGTTTTTGTGACCTGTGTTTTGAGGGAGTAGTGTGACCAAAGGTGGGTAGAAGTTCTCGATGATTCACAGTTACGAAATGACAAGGAGGAAGATATAGATATTTCTGAGAAATTAAAATTTGAGGATGTATTTATTTTTGCTTTATGTTTAAATTTTAGGCATGGTTAGGAGTTTGAATTTCGAGGACGAAATTATTTTTAAGGTGGGTAGATTTGTAGCTCCCCTCCCCGAAAATTTTAAAATATTTTTTTTTATTTTTATTATTATTTAAATGGTGTTTTCGAGTAATTGTACGAAGTTCTAGGGCCGAATAAAGATGGGGTATGAGATGTTCACCAAGAACTCCTAGTGGACATTGTAGTTGATTATTATTATTATTATTATTATTATTATTATTATTATTATTATTATTATTATCATTATTGTTATTATTATATTACTCTTGTTATCATCCTTATTATACATGTGTAGGTGCATATATAGGAATATCGAATTACTATCTGAAGTGGAAAATTAGAAAATAGAAATACTCTCATTATATTATTCTTATTAGATTATTATCACTATATTATTCTTATTATATTATTATCATTATATTAGTCTTATTATATTATTGTTATAATATTTTTATTATATTGTTAGTAGTATATATTTATGGGTGTATAGATATAGTTTTATTTGTAAAAGAAAAAAAAAAGAATGAAATAAGAAAGAGATTTAGCAGTCAACAGATCAATGGAGGTATATGGCAAATGTGTGATTGCCGAGCCAAGCAATATCATTTATTTGTCCACTATTCTCAACAGGGAAGGGTCGATCCCTAGTCACAAATGTGACAAAAGATGCCAATGAACATGTATTTGTAAACATGTTTCGATGCAAACTAACAGGAATGACACATTTGCGATAAAAACTATAAACCAGAACCCACAATCCACCCGCGGGCCAACCAATTCCAGGCCCGGCCCGGACACAGTAGGATATATATATCCCTCAAGAACAGAACAGTTCTCAGGAGACCGCCGACCCCCTCGAGAGCACATACGCACAAGGGGGAAGTTCATCGACTGCATCTAACCCTACCCCTCTGAGCCGCCAACCACCTGGCGACCCTCCTCCAGCCCTAGGCGTCGTCGACGCGGCCACAGGCCGACCACGGCAGCGCCGATAACCGCTCGCGCACAGCGCGCGCACTGGATAACTCAGTAGTAGCATGCAGCTGAGGCGCCGTCTCCGTCGCGGAACTTCTTCGCGCGTGGTCGATCATTCTTCGTGCCGTTTTCTCAGGTACGAAGCCCAACTATACAACTATCCAAGCCATCAATTAGTTTTAATTGAAACGGATCGAAACCCCGTGATAAATCGAGGCAAACTCGACCGAAAACCTGTCCATAAACAGGATAGTTGACAGTCCAAATGCTCTGGTTGGCGGCCAGTTTTATCCCAAACCATACACGATTTCGAAAATCTATTTAAAGGGACTTTTAGACAGCATATAGGGGATCAAAACCTTTCTGATAGATTAATTTTTTTATTTAGTTTACAGAGAGTTATTCAATTCCGAAGTTTTCCAAAAACGTGTTTTCAAAACCATAAAATCGCTCCACACGACGTCCGTCCCGCCATTCCGGGCGACGTGGTCGCGCACCGAAAGTATCGAAAGCTGCGTAACGGCTTCGTGGTCGTGTGGGCTTTGATGGAATTCAAATTGGTCATGTGTGCGCGACGAATTTGATGCGTATCCGTCGAAATTTACCGTATCGTGCACGTTGCAAATTCTCAATTACTTTGTGCACGTTCGTCAGATTAAGACGAAACTTGCGCCATCAGGACCATATCGTTTTTCTGGTCTTGTATGCCAAGTTTGGTCCGATTCTGAGACCGTTGATGAAATCACCGTTTTGTGGGCCCCACGGTCCCACTCAACGGGCGATTTTGTGCACGGCCCGCCGGAATCCAACTTTGGGCATACGGTTGGGTTCATATTGGAAAACTGGATCCGTATACATGTAGTTTGACGACTTTAGAGACCGTTGACTCTGGCACGCTTTTCGGTGCAAAGCGGGTCCAACGACGGACATCATTTTTGTCCAAAATTACCGTTTTGCCCCTGTGTCCAGAATTAGACGTAAGGACAGACAATCCTAGCTAATTGGACTATTCTGAGATCATTGGTATTATTTATTTCAGCTTCCGGGGACTGTTGTACGGGTTTTGACTATAGTGGCACATTGAGTAGTTCAGATTGTCGGTTTCACCAGCAAAGGACCACAGGCGAGTACAGTTTATTGTCTGCATTTCGATATTGATTTTCACTATATTTCATTGATTAGTCATTGGTTATGTGATTATTTTCTATTATAAATTGTTGAGTCGGGAATGAGAAGTACCAAGGATGTGTGATCTGACCTTAGACCGTGTAGACCGTGTTACATTTATTTCTTGTAGACCGTGTAGACCGTGTTGCATTTATTTCTTGTAGACAGTATAGACAGTGATTTATTTATTACAAAGTAGACCGTGTAGACAGTGATTTATTTATTGCATTTAATCTGTGTAGTTCGTGATTATTATTCTGTAGACAATGTTTCTTTATTGCAATATTTTCTGTAGACCGTGTAACTGTAGACCGTGTAATTGTAGACCGTGTAACTGTAGACCGTGTAACTTTAGACCGTGTAGACCGTGTCGTATAATTGTCCCGAGACCGATCACATATCAAAGGTACTTCTTACAGTTGGGGAAAGTCTGTTGTGTCTATTTATTTACTATTAGTTTTCTGTTTACTTTCAAAACCCATGATTGATGTCTAACCTTTGTTTTATAGTCATTTTCTTTATTTGAAATTGCATTCAGTGAATTGTGCTCGTTCCATTCCTGACTGGAAACTAACATTTTCAGGTTAGCCGTGGATTCACTTAGCTTGGGGAGTGACGGGAATACTTGCAGACAAAAGCCTAGAGATTAGCTAGATAGTTGAGTTGTAGTCATTCATTTATTTGTACAAGTTTATATTTTTCTACAAAGGTAAAACTTGTGATCTTTGTAAATTAAATTAATCTTATGAATGAGTATTATTTGTGATTTTGATCTTCATGGCCGTGACAGCGTTCTACCGCCGACACTGCGGCGTAGGCTGGCTTGGACACGTCTCGTATCCATAAAAAAAAAACGGGTGCGGGTCGTGACAACTGTTATAT
This sequence comes from Iris pallida, assembly GCA_029216955.1. Classification (NCBI taxonomy): domain Eukaryota; kingdom Viridiplantae; phylum Streptophyta; class Magnoliopsida; order Asparagales; family Iridaceae; genus Iris; species Iris pallida. Next base: position 5,066,281 of record JANAVB010002000.1, on the reverse strand, counting down.
GCATTGAGACCTAGGACAGCGTTCTATCGCCGACACTGCGGCGTAGGCTGGGCGTTGTTATGTACTCATACCCTCACGGTGGGTGCGGGTCGTGACAGGAATGAAGGGGGTGAACAATATAAGGGTTGATATCCTAGTGATGTGGAGCATCACCTGGACAAAAGTGAAGGAATCAACTGATACTGAATATGTATTGAAACAGAGCATTAGTTCTATACTAATAACTCATCAATTTTGAAGAAAGGGTTTGTACAAATGTGAGGAATGAGGGATATAGAGATCGAACATTATGTGAGATGTGGATTGATATCCTAGCTTAAGGACTGCACATGTATTGAGGCATGATGCTCAAAACTGGCAGATGAGGACTGATACCTTAGTGAAGTGGGCAGACTACTAAGGGTGTGTGTTAGCATGGGTACATGGGAGTGTAAACTGGAAAAAACAGTGGTTGTCATAGAGGTGTTCAATGTTGTGTGTATTTCTAAGTTAAGTTCTCAGGTTTTAGGACATTTCATTCTCAGGTTTTTGTAGAGGGTGTCTCAGGCTCTTTTGGAGAGAAAAGTGTGTGGGTACATGTATGAAATTCATATGTGTGTGTATGTGATTGCAATGTGAGTGAGTGTGAGGGAAATTGACAGGTGTGTGCTTGTGTGTATATAGTGTTGAGGAAAACAGTGTGTGTGTTATATCATCACAGGAAACAGTGTGTAGAGGGGTGTACCTATTTCAGAATGTGTAAATAGGCTTAACATATGTATGTGACAATTAACTAGGAGGTCAAACCCCTGGTTCCAGTTTTCCTGAAACTCCAACACTAATCCAGTTTTAGGAAAAGAAATGAGAATCAATTCTCCAGTTTTACATTCGAACTGGGATTTAAAACAGTGAACACCCAAAGCATTTACTAACATCTAAATCTGGCTTGAGGAGAGGGATGGAAAACATTCTCAGTTAAAATGGAGATTGACAGTTAAAAAGGAAAACAAAATCAGGATAGTACATAACAGTCCCATTTCAATGTTCGAAATCCCTTTTTTTTTCAATACAAATCCTATCTAATGTGTAAAACCTAACTAACAGGTATCAACACACATGTAGGATCAAACATATCAATTTAAACATCATTTTAACAGTTAAAAATTGGAAAGAACTCTGGAATTAACAGAATTAAACACTGCGTATCAGTAAATTAGGGAAAACCCAATTTGAAAACCAAAATACAATTAATATCTAAAAATAATGGTTGGTAAATAACAACAATTATGTGTTCGTGTCATACCTAAAGTATCGTGTCCAAAAACATTAGACACAAGTGTCCAAACAACACACGAACACAGACACTGACAGTGCACGAACAATCGTCGTGCAGGCGTGCACTCGTGTCTAGGACATGACACACGACACGACACAACACGTGGGTGTGCACCTAGGTTCGCCTAGGGTAGGGCTAGGTTCTTGTCAGCCTAAAACGTGTCCACGTGACACATAGGCACGACACGAACCCCGTGTCAGCAGCGCCTATGCGCGTGCACAGCCGCCTGCGCGCGACAGTGCGCGGCCAGTGCGGGCGCGATTGCGCCGCGTGTACTCTACGACATGCTCCCAAATTTTGGGAGCATGGTGTCAGATGTTGCCCCTGCTCCACACAAATTTTCGTGTCCTGAAGTGTCCCGTGTCTCGAGTTCTAGCCCCCGATAGGCAGGACACAGCCTATGGCTCGTGCTGCGTGTCCAGGGCTAAAAATGTGACACAAACGGACACAAAACACCAAACATCCTTCACAAACATTCATACACACACCTAGATCTACAAACCTATGAAATTAGTTTCAAAAATACGAAAATAATTTCCTAAGAGGCATTTTAACAAACACTCACACACACATCATGGTACGTGTCCGATACGGACACCAAACGGACACTAATCGACACAAAACCAATACCTACGGCTGGGGGATACCTAGGGCTTCCTATCCATGCATAGAAAACTAAATTTGGTGGAGGAAATAGGGATTTACCTATATGTTGAAATTCCAATGAAAAGCTCCAAAAGGGGGGGGGGTTTCTCCTTGTTAGCCAACTCTCCAAATTGGTCCAAACCTGAGATTCCTCTCCATGAACAGCAAGTAGAGGTGGATTAGGAACGAATGCAAAAGTCAAGAGGGAAAAAGGAATTAAAATAAAGAAACTAGGGCTTGAGGAAGATTCCTATACCTCTCCTTCTTCAAAATGTTAAAAACTCAATAAAGAGGCAAGAACAATAAATGAAGAGATTATTTATAGGGGAAATAGCCCTAGGTGGCTGTTCATAAAGTGATAGTTAGGGTTAGGGTTGAGTCTAATAGGCTATGGACCTATTTGTACTAGTCATGGAACCAAATTTTAAGTATCAAGCCTATGGTCCAAATCACTAAGCCTTCTATCCAAGTCTTGATTCCTACGTGAATAACTTAGATTGACTTAAGTTAGACTAGGGTTCTACCATGCTAACCGAGTCACCATAGCTAGGGTCAACTTCTAGGTTAGTCTACAAAGTCTCAACTAGTCAAGACTAACATAACACATAGCAATATTTAATTAATATTAAATACACAAAAATTCCCATAAATCATAATAAATTCAAATAAATCCTAAAATGACCAAAATACCCTCTAGGCTAAAATGTACTAATTAACCATCCTAATCACATGGCTAGGCTCTAGGACAGACAGTCTCTACGGTTACACTAGCAAGACACCAAACCACGTCATGATTTTAAATAGTTTAAAAATGATTAAAAATCACCAAAAATCATAATATGAAATAAATATCAATAAATAATAGTTATAATTACAAAATTCCAAAATTACCCTAATCTGGGAAACTGGGTGTTACATCGTTGTATACAGATATCGTCCTTCGTGGGTACAGAAAGCGTTGGGCTCCTTTCTGAGGTCCAACTATGGGGGTCTGTGGATCAACTACTCGGACGCCTCGGAAGAGAGGAAAGAATTCTGGTTTGCCCACTTTAAGGTAATTAAAGATAATTAATTTAGTAGGATTAATATAATTTTAAGCATTTTTTAGAACTTATTATTTTAATTTATAATCCTTGCAGAGGACCTATTTTTATCTACCACACCGGGCCGAGCAGATTGAGAGGCAGTTTTCTGCTGCCGCCTCCAAGCTAATCCGTGATGGAATTGACGATCAGAAAGATCGTCAGCGCTCCGGAAAGCCGATTGCTGGTTGGATCACGCCTGACCAGTGGACCACGATGAGGGCTCGATTTGAGGAGCCTCGGTACAGAGAGCGGTCGGAGAAGGCGAAGGCGGCTAGGACGAGGGCCGAAAAGTGGTGTGGTGGATCGATTCCTATGACGGAGCATTTTCGTCGTTTGGTATGTAATTTATTGTAAAATATAAGATTTTATTGATAGTAGGAAAGAAAATTTTCTATTTTAATAAAGAATAAAATATAACAAACACGCAGGTTTGTTTGCAAAAATAAAGTATTCTTTATTTCACAAACTTTGTAAGAAGATTACAATAGAATTCTGGGAAAGTACAATTATAGGAATCCGATCTGAAGACGATCGCTTTATCCCTTGGACGATGTGAACTTTGAAGACGATAGCCTCTGAAGAATGCAGCAACACTTTGGCAAGAACTCCTGATCTCTGGTGATGATCTTGAATAATCTCCTCTGATTCTGATTATCTCTGATCCCCCCTATGAAGGACTTGAAACTCTATTTATAGAGTTCTGGAAATAACTAATTTTTAGTTATTCTGGATTGTGCAGGATGGATTGTGCAGACATTGGACTGCGCAAGCAGCAAACTGCGCTGGCAATTACTCGATCGTGGCTCAACTGTACTAGACACATGGCATTGTTTGATTGAAATGCGCATGATCGTGTACAGACGGTTGCCACGTGGTGAGCAATTGATGGCATGTATGCCACGTACAAAATTTCAGTTGTCTTGATGGACTGCGCCATATGAATTGTGCTAGCTTCAGACCACGGTGGGATTGAACCGTGCTGTAAGGAATCTGGCAGACTGCGCTTCGATCGGGCTGGTAGCTTGCGCTGACTGTACAGCTGTCCTCGAGCGCTGTGCTGCACGAGAAACGAACAGTTTCCTCGTTCTTCGGGCTGTCAGTTGTCAGAAGATCTAATTTTCTGTCAGATAATGATGACGCGGCCACGTCGGCCAGCGCGCTTGGATGGGTGCAGAGTTCAGCTTGCGCAGTTGAGTTGTTGCACAATCTGTCTTATGTGCAGTTCATTTGAAGGATGCATAATTTGATTTTCATTGCTTCTTTGATGGGTGCAACTTGATTTTTAGGACCTACAAGACCCCCTTCATAGTTTTCAAAATTTGAAAATATTCAAAATTTCGAAATACTTTGAATTTCGAATTTAAAATCAAGTTGCGCAAGTGATGTCTTGACTGCGCGTTTGGAGGAATCGGCTCCTAATTTCTCGGCACAATCTGAGGTGACTGTTACTGTTGAAAAACTATAAATAGTTTTCGTTCTTCTTTCTTTCATTCTTTACTTGTTTCCAACTGTTTTAAGAGAGAAAAGCTTATGTGCCAACTCCGACCACTTCTCCTTCTCTTCGTCGTCGACTTTAATGGCCCCGAAACGTTTAGCCGCCGAGAAGGGCAAAGCCCCTGCTGAGTCTTCGCCTCGGGTTACGCCCCAAATTTCTCGTCATGAAGTCGGTCACCCTGTACTGCAAGGTAGATGAACTCGATCAAAACCCTTTTTAGGGTTCTTTGACATTGTCGAACCTTCATACCTCTCTCTTTTTAGAGATTTGATGGTATTGTGCCGCCCTGTTTAGGGTTTTGGTTGCACACACACAATAGTTTTCATTTTTATGAAAACTATATTCTTGCGCAATCGGTTGGAAAGCGCTGGCAAATGTTCAGCACAATCTATCGATTTGCGCAAGTATGTCCAGCGCAAACTGATGCCTTGCGCAAGTGTGTTAGCGCAATCTGATGACTTGCGCAAGTGGATGTGTTGGCGCAACTGGATATTTTGCGCATGTAGGCTACATTAGCACAATCTGATGCTATGCACATAGCGCAATCTGATATTTGCGCAATTTGTTGATCTTTTGAACAAACTCTTTAATTTTGCATGTACTGAATTCTATCTTTTTGTTTGATGCAGTTAACCTCAGGGAAGACCCAAATTATGAGGTCTTTGCAGGGACTTTAGCTGAACCTGAGTTTAAGGAGGATCTGTCCTATGTGACATTTTCTCAGTATGCCCTGCCATCGTCTCGACAAGCCATCCTAACAGCACAAGACAATGAAACATTGCTGAGTCTGATGAACGGGCAGCCTCTGCAAACTGCTGATGCCATTATTCATAAGAAACCTCTGTTTCTGATTGGTGAGGCTCTTGATAAGAGTTCTCAGCCGAGACCTCGAGTTGAACAGAGACTCTTTCAGAGAGGCGAGAAAAGGATACTTTTAACGAAGATTTCCAGATGCCTTCCCCTATCTCGCTATGCTTTTGCGAGCTATCCCAGGAGGATGGAATGGGATATAACTCCTCTCCAGCAAGCCCGAACAGAAAACATTTATGTGAAGAAGGGACCGAACAACAAGGACATGTTCTACAGTTCGTCTGAGCGTCACAGCTCTCTGCTCAGAGGATTGAAACCCGGCTGCATTCCACCGGAGAACTCCTTCCTGCTGCTGCCAGTCCGAACGCCGATATTCACAAACGAATTTGCGAAGGTTGAGGGAAGATATCCGGACCAAGACATCCGATTGACGGGTCTTGTGAATCCGGACAACAAGAGATGGAATTGTATAGCCAATTGGATATTGGCTCAATTCGAAGAGAATCTCAAGGAGATTGAGCTGTACCCGGCGGTGTACTCTACCGTTTATGGCTTCTACCCTAATCCTCATCTGTTCCTCGCATTAGCGGAGAGGTACAACTTCAGGACAGAAACTTTTATGATGCCCTGTGGAGAGATTGGACTGGCTCTTCACGAGATGAAGTATATCTCGAGCTTGCCAATGGAGGAATTCCCCTATGAAGAATTTGTTCCGACCAATGACGAGTTGGACAAACTTCGTCAGGAGAATGCTGACATGGTGGCCATTTTTGAAGAGCTGCTGTGCCACTATAAGATCTGCTCCTTGTACTACAAGAGTGGTACCTCTGGCACTTGCTACTCGACAAAATGGTTGCCCTATCTCTTTCTCAACCACATCATGGAGAAGAAGACTAAGGAGCACGATAAGTGCAACCCTAACTTTTTCAGACCACTCAGCAGTAGCGAAGTGATAGGGTTGATGGAGGAAAACAAGGAGCTGGATATCAAAATTCGATGATGATCTTCAATATCCTCCTTTCAAGACAGGAGATATTATTAAAAGTTTTATGAGGATGGGCTATAGGCCCATGTCAAAGGAAGCCCAGCTGGCGGGTTTCCTCACCTACTGGCTTCGACGATTCGTCGTCCCTGGAGCCAGCACCGTCGATCGCTTTCATCGAGGCATACTTTTTGCTGCCGTCCGCTTAGTCTTCGGCTATCGGATGGATCTTCTGTCAGCGATGACCTGCAGAGTAAATGCTGGCCTTCGCCTTTTTGTTGATTCGATGCTTAAAGGAAAAGGCAAAAAAGGAAGCTTTCCTCGGCTGGAGCTACCCTACACATATTTGTTCGGATGGTTGCTTCTGCATTATCCTTCATTGATGAAATCCGATATGGGGGCGGTAAGCAGCAGCTTTGTGCGGAGATTCTCCAAGAGTAAGTGGATATACACCAGTTTAAGATATTGCAGACGCGCTCTGAATCTTGAAAAGGGATGGAACTTCTACTGTGTTCCCCCTCCAGTTGGCTACGAGCACATGTCTATAAATCTGGTCGATTCTGGGAGGCAGCCTTTGGGTCATGCAGTTTTTGATTGGCTGAAGACAATCCGGCCGTCATACCTAGTCTACCGATTTGAAGACGAATGTTATTTGGAGCCCTATCTTTCTAGCCGTTTTGTGCGCCAATTCGGCTATGACCAGTTTTATGTAGGCAACGCCATTACGTGCCTACAAGGAAAAGGTTATTTGATCGATGGAGCCCGGGCCTGGGCCTACTATAATGCTCGAGACACAAGAACAACATTCTCGATGCCGACGAAGAGCGATCATGGTCCTCGGATGCTGTACACATATTCACTCTTCTATACATCGGCGAATACCTTTGCCGAGAATTTCAGTCTTGCCGATAGCTTTGCAACAGCAACGCGACTAAAGAAAGGAGCAACTGTTGTGTCTGCTCCCGGTAATGACGAAAAATATGAGCCAGTTGATGCCCCGTTGGAAGCTTCGAGGGAAGCCAACTTCCCCGAAGAAGTCAACGAGCCACTGCGTGTCTCATTGAAGGTTGTCAGATCTCCAGCCAAGGAGAGGAAAAGGAGGATAGAAGAACCTTCTTCTTCAGTCGCTAAGAAGAAGCTTGTCTTGGAACCATCGGAAAAGGTCACCACTCGGTCGCAATCTCGACAGCCGGCCAAGTTGACTCAGAGAGAAGAAGCAACCACCCCAACTTCTATTCAAAGACAAGAAAATGTCATAGATGTAGAGAGTCTGGAGAGACCTCTACACAGAAAGAAAATGGTCTTCAGAAGAAAGAAGGTAGTCACTCCTCCGAGACAAATCCTGTCATCGGTCGTGGCTAGTGCTATCGCCGGAGTCACAATGTCGTCTCCTACACCTGCCCCTGAACCTGAAGCTTTCAGTCCAGAAAGGAGGGATGAGGTTGTAGAGACCAGGGAGAAGGTCATGGAGAAAAAGGATGAAGTGTTGAGATCTCCTACACTTATAGTGGAAACTATCCAGCTTCCAGCTACACCGAGAACACTTCGTGATGAAGAAGATCGATTAATGATCGATGCTCTGAATGACTGCGACTTCGGCCTCCAGGATGATATAGATCCGGTCGCCGCAACTGATAGTGGAGCACGAGAGGAGAGCACAAGTGATGAAGATTCATCAGCAGAGGCTGTTGATGATACTCTGAATCTAGAGGAGGACGCTGATGTCCATGTATCCCCAGAAGCTGTTGATGACATATTGAATCCAGAAGAGGATGTTGATGTGCATGTATCTCCAGAAAAGAATGCAGTTGAAGAAGTAGCACCTGAGGAAATTAATATTGCTGATCCCAAAGGTATTGAATGATATTATCAATCTTCTTTTCATAGATTAAATGGCTGACATCTATATTTTTTTTTATCCATGCAGAAATTGAATCTTTCCCAATTCCTCCCATATGCACTGACATAGTGCCAATAAAGGCGATAGCCAGCGGTAGCCGACATTTTTTGGGCGGCTCCGAAGTGGGTAGTAGCCAGGCAGTAATGTCTGAAGCTACTTCTACGAGGTTGCAACCGGTGTCAGCAGATGACAGACTTGTCACTGGACCTAATAATGGTAAGATTGCTCTTACTTTTGATCTTTCTTGATAGTTACAAATAACAGCCAACTAATGGTGTTTGTTTGATTTCGCAGAGGAACATCTGGGAGGGGCGACTAGCTCTTCCATGGCTCCTTTGTCTAAAGAAACCTCCACTCATGTGCAAGAAGCTGAACGTCCATCTGTACAGGCACCTGCTGCTTCGACGTCCATGGGAGTAGATGCTACTCCTGGTGCTATTGCTACTAACAGATTCATAATCGGTTCCTTCACCAACCTTTTCTTCAATTCATTGGGACCCTTAGTAGAGAGGGTAATGGATAAAGAAGAGGTTGGTTTCATAACTGTTAGGGGTCCAACCTCTTATCTGATAGCTGCTATCCGGAGTCAAGGTGATGAAGCGCAAGCTGCTTACGTTGAACACATATTGGATGAGCTGGAGGAATCGGTTAAGATCTACAAAGATATGAATCGGGGGGAAGTGGAGCCCTTGGTACAGGCCGAGTTCGAGAGGATGTCTCAAGAGGCTGCAGTTGCGAAAGTTGACTTACAGATTATCTTGGATACTTTCACTGCCAAGTCTTCAGAATATAACTCTCAAATAGAGATAATAGCATCTGCTGCTGGGGAGAAGGAAAAGAAAGTTGCTGAGCTAAAAGCAGAATCTGTCCGTCTTCAAGAAGAGTTGAGACTTGTTCAGCTTGCTCTGGAAGATGAGGTCACACAACATCAAGCTAAAATTCAGCAACTGGACGCCCTGACCCAGGAAAGAAATGAGTATGTCACAACTCATCAAGCTGAAATCTCCCGCAGACTAGTAACCTTGCCGACTTTTGATGATAAGTCTGGAATGGAGGAAGCTAGGAGGCAAGTGATGGATTCTCGTGAGGAGCGACTGCAAACTTTAAAGCAGCAGATGACTAGCTTGATGACCCCGCCAGCTGAATAGAAAGACCTTTTGTATCTTCTGTTATGTGATATGTAATGCCTTTTGATTTTGATCAATAAAAAGACATTTTCTTTGTGGCTCTATTATTTATTGCATATCTTATTCAGATATAAATAATAGCGATAGAAAATATATTCAGAGGTGCAGGACATGATATATTTCTTGATTTTTAGAAAATAATTATATTCATTATATCTGCTCAGAGGTAATGTGGACATGGTAGCATATAATTTGTTGAATATCATTATTTCAGTAGACAACTTAATCAAAGACAACAAATACATGACAAGTTGCTGATGTAAACGAAATAGATGAATCGTCAAAAGGTGTGAACGAAATGAATCGTCAGGATGAACGGATGAATTGAGTGTACATGACAAGACCGTCAAATGAATGGAATGAACAGATGAACCATCAAATAGATAAAATGAACGGGCGAACCGTCAAACGAATGTAATAAACGTACGAACCGTCGGATGGATGTAATGAACAGGTGAACCGTCAGATGAATGTAATGAACGGGCGAACCGTCAGATGAATGTAATGAACGGGCGAGCCGTCGAATGAATGGAATGAATAGACGAACCGTCAGATAAATAAAATGAACGGGCGAACCGTCAAATGAATGTAATGAACGGGCGAACCGTCGAATGAATGGATGAACGGGTGAACCGTCGGATGAATGGATGAACGGGTGAACCATCGGATGAATGTAGTGAACGGGTGAACCGTCGAATGAATGTGTCGCTTTATTGTCTCACGAATCTCTGTCTATAAATAGAACAAAAAATTGGACAGAATGATCACTTTCATTTTTCAACACAAAGATGTCGTTTAGAGATACAAAGAAGGCTGAGATCACCCCGAAGGTTGAAGCGGTTATTGAAGAACGTCCAGTCGAGCCAGCCAAAGCAGACAGAGGCGGGCGAAGGTTCGTCTGCACCCAAGCCACCAAGGGACATTTTGGACATCCTACTTGAACCAGGGACGACTGAGGAAGAAGAGGCCATGAGGATGGCTGCTTGCAAGTTCATGGTTGTTTCGAGCAAAGATGTTCTCGGCTATTTTACTGATTATGTTTTTGAAAAGGACGGTAGTGGTCCTCGTCCTGTCTTCAAGAAGGATGATAATGACTCCCATCCTTGATATTATGTAACAACGTTTGTGATGAAATAAAAATCAAACTTTATTTATGAATTGTCTGATCATATTTACATAAAATCCTTGTTACATTCATACATAGTATTTCTTAAGGAATTTGCCATTGATGGGCATCATAGCAACTCGACCGTCTAGCTCTGAGAGTTGATAAGCTCCATTTGAAAAGACTTTGCTCACAATGTAAGGTCCTTCCCACTTTGCATCGAACTTGCCCTTGCTCATATGAGTCATAGTCATAGGACGTCTGACGGTTAGAACGAACTCTCCTTTCTGAAAGGCTCTGACTTTAACTTTACGATTGAAAGTCTTTGAGATGCGGGCTTGATATAACTCAATATGCTGTTGAGCCAATAGCCGTTTCTCGTCGAGCGCTTCTAATTCTTGAAGTCGAAGAAGATCGTTGTTCTCTGTAGTGAGCTCGTTGGCGATGGCGATCCTTAAGGATGGATTTTGAAGTTCCAGCGGTAGAACTGCTTCACAGCCGTACACCAAAGAGAAGGGTGTACAGCCTGTAGGGTTGCGGACCGTAGTACGGTAGGCCCATAGACATTCTCTAAACTTTTCACTCCAGTTTCGTTTGTTAGTAGACACAAACTTCTTGAGGAGCTTGATGATAGTCTTGTTGAAAGCTTCGGCTAAGCCATTAGCAGCAGGATTGTAAGCTGTCGAAGCGACATTGTCAATCCGGTGATCATTGCAGAATCTTGTGAACTTTTGACTAATGAACTGTGGTCCATTGTCATGAATGATCCTTCGAGGTACACCAAATCTATAAATGACATGGTGTTTGACGAAGTTGATGACGCTGCTGGTTTTGACTTCAGCCAAGGGTATAGCTTCGGTCCATTTGGAGAAATAGTCGATTATTGCTAGTATGAACCGATGTCCTCTAGAAGAAGGAGGATTGATGGGACCTATGTCACGCCCCAGAACCAGAATACTGGAGAGCGAGGGCAGACATAGCCAGCTACGTATAACGGAATGGGATTCACACCGCTATACGGTCACGGCTGTCTAGATATGTGAGGGTTTCACTACAATCCATCAGTCTCTTAAGGTCATAAAATAGCCTATTGTCTCAATCTCAACCAACTAGTAATAATCACAAGATATCAGATCACCAAATATACAATTGGAAGGCGTCCCAAATATTACATATCCAGATGATCATGAAGCTAGTCGTTACAAAATGTGAGGACTAGCAAGAGTTCAGTCATACATGATCAACCCCCGGGGCTTGTCAATCATATTACAGCCCGTAGGCAGACAGTAAGTAAAATGTACACGAGCTAACACTTGTTCGGTGGCTAAACGCCTCAAAAGAATAATTTTACAATAAAGTGGGAGAGCCAAAATAAACCCACTCGTTGCCAGGATTCCGTCTAGTGGTCACCATGTGGCTGGAGATTTGGTAGATCCTCTGGAGCTACTCTGGTATCTGGCCATACAAAACCAGCTGGGTCAGACCCCAGAAAGAGCAAGTGCCACAAAGGAGGCTTCACTTAAGAACTAAACCAGCAAATTAGCACAATAATATAATTACATAGTAAGAGACAGTAATTTAAGAAAAGCATGATGGGTAAATATAAAAGACAATCTTGTATAGAATCACTAAAAGACAGGACATATTGGGAAAGCATGACAGGATGATATATGATGAGATAACCATGGGACTATTCAGATGGCCAGGTTACAACCCGCAAACCAAACAAGGACCGGGGTTGTAACCCTTCGTCTGAACGGAACTTGGTTTCTCTCACCATTTATCGGCAAGATAAATATAAGAAATCAGGTCAAGTAACAATCTTGTACATGATCAAGACAAGGCTAGACTGATTAAATTTTATCCAACATTTCACGGCCAAGCAATAAGTACGGCTTGATACTTTAACTATCTAGGGTTATCACAAGCCTAATTACTAACAAGATACAATGAGATGTTCCTCCAGCCACAAGTCCTGCAGCTAATCCAGGTTATCCAGGCGATTTGGATTCATTAAGCAGTTATCAATAATTATGTGCCCCACACGACGGTGGGCTGGAAATGTGCCCTACTCGACGGCAGGCTACAAGTCCAAACAATTGCGGCCGGGATAACGGGATTGCCTGTAACTGGGGAAATCTCTCATGACTACTGAAATTTATTCTAGTTATTAGCCTTAGTAAAATTTTAGTGGGTACCCCTGACCGTGGTACTCAGGGGTCCCTGTCCTAGACATGATGCAAGACAAGACGGGTTCATTTGTACAAACACAATCGCCACGGTGTCCAGACCATTTATTCTTGTCAAGTCGTGTTAGCCGTCGCAACAGCATTAAGTAAAGTCAAGTCAAGTCAAGTCAAGAGTGCGCCGCCACGGGCCACTATCAAGTCAGGTTGGTCATGTCAGGAGTGCACCACTACGGGTCACTGGCAAGAAGATCAGAGAATACCAGGATCATAATTCACAGAAAATCCCAAGAACCATACTAGTCATAAACAATTACTTGAAAATCGTGTTAGGCCGTGTCGGGTCAAGATAGTCGTGCTGTATTGAACAGATCTCAGGAAAACCCAATCCACAAAGAGAAACCAATTCGAGAAATAAAACCAATACTCCAAAGGCCAATGGGTTAAACAAGGGGTCAGGGGCAGCATACGTGCAAAAGCACGCACGCAGGGGAGCCGTGTACGCACAAAAGCACTCACGCAGGGCTCGCTCAAGTCTGCGTACCAGGGCACGCTCAAGCCTGCGTACCAAGGCACACTCAAATCTGTGTACGCACAAAAGCACGCACGCAAGGGGAATGCATACGCAATAAAACACGCATGTAGGAGAGCTGCGTACGTGAAAAGTCACGCACGCAGAGCAGCATATGCAAATGTCACGCACGTAGGAAAGCGGCGTACGTAAAAGTCACGCACGCAGGAGCGTTCATGAAAAGTCACGCACGCAGAGCAGCGTACGCGAAAAGTCACGCACGCAGAACAACGTACGAAAAAAGTCACGCACGCAGAGTAGCGTACGCAAAAAGTCACGTACGCAGGAGACACGCTCCCAACAGGAAGCGTACCCAAGACTGTGTACGCAAGAGACACGCTTCCAACAGGAAGCGTACCCAAGGCTGCGTACGCAAGGGACACGCTTCCAACAGGAAGCGTACCCAAGGTTCAGTAGCGTAAGCTAAGAAGCTCTGCACACTGCTCACTATCTTCTCCAAACAGCAAGAACTCCATTGTTGAACCCAAGCTTCAAAGCATCACAACTTGGCCATCCGAACTCCAAATCCGGATTTCCAAAGCTCCATCTTGGGTGAAATCGAAATCTCTTCCACATGGGAACATCAAAACCCATAAATATCCAACTTAAATAGATCAAAACCATGCAAATCCGAAAATAGAGAAAACTTAGATCTAGAACAATGGAGACTCCAAATCACAAAATGCCAAGTTCTAATGTTGATCACCATGTCCTAATCTAGCAAATAGACAAATAAAAGGAGCTCTCTTGTAGAAGCAAGTTGCACTTGCCTATGGGTGTGGAGAGTTGGAAGGAGGAAGAGGAAGAAGAAGAAATTAATGGAGGTTGTAATGAAGAGAGAGAGAGTTAGATGGGGATTATAAAGAGGGTGGGATGTGGTGTGTTGAGGATGGAGCATAGGCTAAGGTGTTCCAATCATATAGAACCAAACCAAACCAATTAAAACCGAGCCAAGCTTAAAACCCTAAATACGAGAAATACCGAAATTCTACAAGTCAAGAAAAATAAAAATACATGCCAAAATTCAGATACGAGTATAAATACGAAATACGAGAAATACGGGAAAATGAGGGTGACAACTCTACCCACCTTAAAAAAATTCCGTCCTCGGAATTTAATCAAGGAGCTAGAGATTGTCACGACAAGCTATACTAAGCACAGGCAAGCTACACTAAGCAGTTCAATCATACAATACAAGCAAGGAAGGGAAAACGTAAGGCATAAGAAAGACATTACACCTTACAAGTCAAACAAGTCGGGAAATCGTGATCGGATGTCATCCTCACACTCCCACGTTTGACTCTCCCAAGGAGCGATGAACTCAAGCAACATGAACTAAACGGATAGCCTTGCGCTTGAGGTCCCTCCCCTTGGTCAAACAGGGACACAGTCCTTTCCTCATACGAAAAGGTTGGTACCAATAACTATTTTTGAATGATCTAGGACATAGCTCGGGTCCGGAATATACCGTTGTAATTAGGACACATGAAACATGACACGTGTCCCGCATAACAACGGCAAAAAGCAAGACAATAGGACACAGATACCTCTCTGTCGATTCTGGATCTGGGCCTGGGCGAGGGCGAACTGCTGAGGCCTCTGCTGCTGGAAGGCCTGGGCCTGAGTCGGCAATGGCCTCGGAGGCTGGTACTGCTGCTGAAACACTTGGGCCTGAGACGGCAATGGCCTCGGCAACTGTTGCTGCTGCTGGACTGGTACTGGAACTGGTGCTGGTCCCCTAACCGAGGGACTAGATACTGTTGATGCTGAATCGACTCTGAATGGGCAGGACCCCA
This sequence comes from Iris pallida, assembly GCA_029216955.1. Lineage (NCBI taxonomy): Eukaryota > Viridiplantae > Streptophyta > Magnoliopsida > Asparagales > Iridaceae > Iris > Iris pallida. The sequence goes on along the minus strand of JANAVB010002000.1, from coordinate 5,051,204 downwards.
CCCTATGGTCCGGTGCCCCACACAATAAGTATAATTCCAGCGCCTTACGACACTCTGACACAACGTGTCCAGGCTTCCCACAATAAGAACAGCCTACGGCGGAAGGCTGCGCTTGCTTCTGTTTCTGCGGAGGGTACGTCGGGGTCGAGTACTGGACTGACGTAACTGAGGTTGCTCGCCTCGGAGCTCCAATAGTCAAAGTCTTAGCTGCCGGGGCTGGTGCTGAAGACTGATTCATTTGACTGTGGGACCGCTTCCGTCCTTCGGTCCTATCCACAATCCTCTGGGAGGTATACTCGTGCCTCCTAGCTGCTCTCAATACTGCATCAAACGTCTGGTGTTCGAACTGTTCTACTGCCAATAAGATCTCCAAGTGAAGCCCCTGCTGGAACCGCTAGGCCCTATCAAACTCGGTCGCCACCAAGGTGGGAGCAAACCGACTAAGCCTAGAAAACTCGGCCGCATATCCGTCGACTGACCTGCCCCCTTGCTTCAGGTTGCTAAACTTGGTCTGTAAGTCATATCGAGCCACCGCGTCGAAATACTTGGTCTGGAACTTTTCACTAAACACTACCCAGGGAACAGGTGCTGTCAATCCCACCGCTTGTATGGCCCACCAGTTGCGGGCTAGATCTAATAACTGCAGGCGCACCACCGCCACCTTCTCGTCTTCGGGAGTCTTCGCGGCCTCTAGAATAACTTCTGTATCCTAGAGCCAAGCATCTGCAGTAATGGCATCCTCGGTGCCGTCGAAGAATGGAGGGTTCAGGCGCTTGAAACTGTTGGCTGTACTGTTTTTCGGATGACCGCCTCTGTTCAGAGCATCTTATACTGCCTGGTGTAATGCATCACCTCGGCGATCTTGAGAAGCTAACAATGATCTGATGAGACCTTCCAAAGTGCCATCATCAGGCTCTACTGGCTGGACTGGCTGAACTGGGGGCACTAGTTCTCCAGAAGGCATCGCTCGAGAGGCGGCTGTTGAGGACTGATCTTGATCTTCTTGCTGTTGCTGGGCTGTTAGCTGAGCTCCTTCCGGCTGATCAACAAGAACGATGTCACTGAAGCAATGACATCAGGGATATTAAGGAAGGACCAGGATAGAACAATGATGCAAGCATGCTATCAAGTCAGGAATCCAAGGAGATAAGAAGATACGAGTGGAGATCAAAGACGAGTACAGATTGAGACATCTATCTGGTAAACCCTCACATTTCTTGATTGACAAGACCTGCATGGGCCACCACTTAAACCATGTCACGCCCCAGAACAAGAATACTGGAGAGCGGGGGCAGACATAGCCAGCTGCGTATAACGGAATGGGATCCACACCGCTATACGGTCACGGCTGTCTAGATATGTGAGGGTTTTACTACAATCCATCAGTCTCTTAAGGTCATAAAATAGCCTATTGTCTCAATCTCAACCAACTAATAATAATCACAAGATATCAGATCACCAAATATACAATTGTAAGGCGTCCCAAACATTACATATCCAGATGATCATGAAGCTAGTCGTTACAAAATATGAGGACTAGCAAGAGTTCAGTCATACATGATCAACCCCCGGGGCTTGTCAATCATGTTACAGCCCGTAGGCAGACAGTAAGTAAAATGTACACGAGCTAACACTTGCTCGGCGGCTAAACGCCTCAAAAGAATAATTTTATAATAAAGTGGGAGAGCCAAAATAAACCCACTCGTTGCCAGGATTCCGTCTAGTGGTCACCATGTGGCTGGAGATTCGGTAGATCCTCTGGAGCTGCTCTGGTATCTGGCCATACAAAACCAGCTGGGTTAGACCCCAGAAAGAGCAAGTGCCACAAAGGAGGCTTCACTTAAGAACTAAACCAGCAAATTAGCACAATAATATAATTACATAGTAAGGGACAGTAATTTAAGAAAAGCATGATGGGTAAATATAAAAGACAATCTTGTATAGAATCACTAAAAGACAGGACATATTGGGAAAGCATGACAGGATGATATATGATGAGATAACCATGGGACTATTCAGATGGCCAGGTTACAACCCGTAAACCAAACAAGGACCGGGGTTGTAACCCTTCGTCTGAACGGAACTTGGTTTCTCTCACCATTTATCGGCAAGATAAATATAAGAAATCAGGTCAAGTAAAAATCTTGTACATGATCAAGACAAGGCTAGACTGATTGAATTTCATCCAACATTTCACGGCCAAGCAATAAGTACGGCTTGATACTTTAACTATCTAGGGTTATCACAAGCCTAATTACTAACAAGATGCAATGAGATGTTCCTCCAGCCACAAGCCCTACAGCTAATCCAGGTTATCCAGGCGATTTGGATTCATTAAGCAGTTATCAATAATTATGTGCCCCACACGACGGTGGGCTGGAAATGTGCCCTACTCGACGGCAGGCTACAAGTCCAAACAATTGCGGCCGGGATAACGGGATTGCCTGTAACTGGGAAAATCTCTCATGACTACTGAAATTTATTCTAGTTATTAGCCTTAGTAAAATTTTAGTGGGTACCCCTGACCGTGGTACTCAGGGGTCCCTGTCCTAGACATGATGCAAGACAAGATGGATTCATTTGTACAAACACAATCGCCCACGGTGTCCAGACCATTTATTCTTGTCAAGTCGTGTTAGCCGTCGCAACAGCATTAAGTAAAGTCAAGTCAAGTTAAGTCAAGAGTGCGCCGCCACGGGCCACTATCAAGTCAGGTTGGTCATGTCAGGAGTGCACCACTACGGGTCACTGGCAAGAAGATCAGAGAATACCAGGATCATAATTCACAGAAAATCCCAAGAACCATACTAGTCATAAACAATTACTTGAAAATCGTGTTAGGCCGTGTCGGGTCAAGATAGTCGTGCTGTGTTGAACAGATCTCAGGAAAACCCAATCCACAAAGAGAAACCAATTCGAGAAATAAAACCAATACTCCAAAGGCCAATGGGTTAAACAAGGGGTCAGGGACAGCATACGTGCAAAAGCACGCACGCAGGGGAGCCGCGTACGCACAAAAGCACTCATGCAGGGCTCGCTCAAGTCTGCGTACCAGGACACGCTCAAGCCTGCGTACCAAGACACACTCAAGTCTGCGTACGCACAAAAGCACGCACGCAAAGGGAATGCATACGCAATAAAACACGCACATAGGAGAGCTGCGTACGTGAAAAGTGACGCACGCAGAGCAGCGTACACAAAAGTCACGCATGCAGGAGAGCGGCGTACGTAAAAGTCACGCACGCAGGAGCGTTCGTGAAAAGTCACGCACGCAGAGCAGCGTACGCGAAAAGTCACACACGAAGAACAGTGTACGCGAAAAGTCACGCACGCAGAGCATCGTACGCAAAAAGTCACGCACGCAGGAGACACGCTTCTAACAGGAAGCGTACCCAAGGCTGCGTACGCAAGAGACACGCTTCCAACAGGAAGCGTACCCAAGGCTGCGTACGCAAGGGACACGCTTCCAACAGGAAGCGTACCCAAGGCTCAGTAGCGTAAGCTAAGAAGCTCTGCACACTGCTCACTGTCTTCTCCAAACAGCAAGAACTCCATTGTTGAACCCAAGCTTCAAAGCATCACAACTTGGCCATCCGAACTCCAAATTCGGATTTCCAAAGCTCCATCTTGGGTGAAATCGAAATCTCTTCCACATGGGAACATCAAAACCCATAAATATCCAACTTAAATAGATCAAAACCATACAAATCCGAAAATAGAGAAAACTTAGATCTAGAATAATGGAGACTCCAAATCACAAAATGCCAAGTTCTAATGTTGATCACCATGTCCTAATCTAGCAAATAGACAAATAAAAGGAGCTCTCTTGTAGAAACAAGTTGCACTTGCCCATAGGTGTGGAGAGTTGGGAGGAGGAAAAGGAAGAAGAAGAAATTAATGGAGGTTGTAATAAAGAGAGAGAGAGTTAGGTGGGGATTATAAAGAGGGTGGGATGTAGTGTGTTGAGGGTGGAGCATAGGCTAAGGTGTTCCAATCATATAGAACCAAACCAAACCAACCCAAACCAATTAAAACCGAGCCAAGCTTAAAACCCTAAATACGAGAAATACCGAAATTCTATAGGTCGAGAAAAATAAAAATACATGCCAAAATCCAGATACGAGTATAAATATAAAATACGGGAAATACGGGAAAATGAGGGAGACAACCTATAATATCCATGCCCCAGGCTTCAAAAGGCCAGGAAGCGGCAGTCGGATGAAGGAATTCTGATGGTTGATGAATGAAATCTGCATGAATTTGACAAGCTCGACACTTCCTTGCATATTCGATGGCATCCGATACCATAGAGGGCCAATAGTAATCCATGCGTCGGATACGATCCTGTAGCTTAGGACCGGGTTGATGTGCTCCGCAAACACCATCGTGAGCTTCACGTAATACTTACTTCGCTTCATCACCAGCTAGACAGCGTAAGAGTAGACCGTCATAAGTCCGTCGATAAAGAGTCTTGGTAGTCTGGTTATAGTAGAATCGCAGAGACCGCCGACGAATACTCGTAGCTTCCTTGGGATCTTCAGGAAGTATATCATGAACTACGAAGTCGATGAAAGGAGCTCTCCAATCTTCACTGATAACATTGGCTTCAGTAAGATTACTGAACTCAATATTAAGATTGTTTTCGATGCAGAACAATTCCCGATTAGAGACAACCACAACCTGCTGATTTTTGATAGGGATGGCTAAGACTGCTGCAAGATTAGCCAAAGCATCTGCTTCAGTATTGCAAGCTCGACGAACATATTCGATAAAGAAGGCTTCGAATGATGTAGCCATGTTGATTGTCGCTTCATAGTAAGGCACTAGATCTTGATGGCAAACTTCATAGGTTCCTCTAACCTGGTTAACAACCAGCTTAGAGTCACCATAAACTTCAAGATATTCAACATCCAGTTGTTTAGCTAACTGAAGACCAATGAGTAGAGCATTGTATTCTGCTACATTATTGGAGCAAGGTTCATTTAGGGAGTAGGCTCTTTGAATAGTTGACCCGTCTGGAGAAACAAGGACAACTCCAACTCCTGCGACAATGGCACCATTAGGTCCAATCCTGGATGCACCGTCAAAGAATAGACGCCAAGTAGGAAATTCTTCGGAGATCATGTTTGATTCCAATGTCTCGTCTGGAATTTCATCATAGAGTTTGGATGTCTTTGGAACAGGATGAGCTGCTAAGAAATCTGCCAGCGCTTGACCTTTAACAGACTTTTGTGGAACATATACCATGTAATATTGGGCTAGCAGAATAGCCCATGTAGCCAATCGAGAATTGAGTGTGCTAGGCTTCTTCATCAGTACCCGAAGAGGATTCACTCGGGATATGACATGAATAGTTTGGCCAATGATGTAATACCGAGTCTTTTGAACAGCGAACATGAGAGCTAGGCATTCTTTTTCGACCGGACTATAACGGTGTTCAGCACCAATCATAGTACGACTAAGATAATAGATGGCCTGTCCGTGACCTTCTTTGTTCTTTTGGACAAGTAAAGCACCCAATGAATGATCCATAGCACGGACATACATCAAGAATGGTATACCTGAGATCGGTGGCACCAAGACTGGTGGGTTCATGAGATATCGTTTTATGTTATCGAATGCTTATTGACATTCTTCGGTCCAAATGAAAGATACACCCTTCTTCATTAGCTGAGTAAATGGTCTGCAGCGTCCAGACAGATTCGAAATAAACCTCCTGATGTACGCAAGCCGACCTTGGAATCCTCGTAGCTATTTTAGGTTACGTGGAGGACGCATCTCTTGAATGGCTTTGATCTTCTCGGGATCCATGTGTATACCCTTAGAGGTAATAACGAAGCCGAGAAATTTACCACTAGAGACACCCAAGATTGACTTGGTGGGATTCATTTTGAGTTGATGTTGGCGTATCAGATTGAAGATAGTTCTCAAGTCTTGGATGTGATCTTCCTTTAGACGACTCTTGACGGCAATATCGTCAACATAGAATTCGACTGTCTTACATAGATGATCTCAAAAGATGGTACTCATAGCTCGCTGGTAAGTTGTGCCAGCGTTCTTGAGACCAAATGGCATCACGGTATAGCAGTAGACTCCACAAGGAGTGCAGAAAGAAGTATGTTTTTCATCTTCGGGATTCATCCGAATCTGATTGTACCCAGAGAATCCATCCATGAAAGATATTCGCTCGAACCCACAGGTGTTGTCAATCATGACGTCCATGATAGGGAGAGGAAATTCATCTTTTAGACAGGCTTCATTAAGATCCCGAAAGTCAATGCAAACTCGAACTTTGCCAGTTTTCTTTAAGACTGGAACGACGTTGGCTACCCAATCTGGATGTTGTTCTTCTCGGATAAAGCCACAAGCGATGAGCTTCTTGACTTCATCGTCGATTGCGTCCATCATCTCTGGCTTGAAGCGCCGTTGTTGCTGTTTGACTGGTTTTGCATTAGGCAAAATATTCAATTTGTGAGTAGCCACTTTGGGATCTAAACCTGGCATGTCTTCATAACTCCAAGCAAAGACATCAATATATTCTTGAATAAGAAGAATTAATTCTTGCTTATCTGCCTCTGGAAGGTTCTTGTTGATGAATATTGGACGAGGTGACCCACTCTCTCCTACATCAATTTGAACCAATTGATCTTCGGTAGGAGGTTCTCGTTGTTCGAATCGGAGTTCCCATTGGGTATCCATTCGTTGAGTCCAAGGATCTGTTTCGGGATTTTCTTCAATATCCTCGTCATAGCCCTCTGGAAGTTCAGCGGAGACCATGTTAGAAGATACGATTAGCCGATGAATTTGACCAATACTGGTGTCAGAATCCTATGATCTGGAATCAGAAGAGTTAGAGCGCTCCTCACTATCGGATTCGGAGACTGCTGGGGATAACACCGGAGGTAAAGCATATCCGAGACCTCTTTTGGTTCTGCTGTAGTACATCTCTGACTTTCCTTTCGGAACAGCCGTACGGATAGGAGTTTGTCTACCCTTACCGTAGTTGAGGCCATTCTTGAATTCATAACCCATCTTCCGGATGATATCTTTTGATTGTTGACTGTAACGACGAAGTTGGAGATGTCCTGTATCGTTACTTTTGCTATCATCCGTATAACTGAATTTTTGTTCTGGTCCTTTACTAAAAAGTATTGGACTCTTGCCTCTCTTTCGAGAAGGGACAACAAAACATGAATCATCTGGGTGTTCGAGTAAGACTTTTGTTTGAAGAGACTGTACAACTCCCATTGTAAATGACTGAAAGCTATCTAACATATCCAAATAGCACTTAGCATGATAAATGACATCAGTATACTAGAAAGGAGATGCTTTTTCATTGATTTGTATATCTGTATTTACAACAGGACATGTAGCCTTAGCAGACTTGGTCAGATTGATTACAAGAGGGGGAGAAAAAAAACGTAGAGGAGGATTGGACTTGTTACGACGAAGGTCAATAACAAGCGGCTTAGAGGAGGTGAGCTCCCTTTTATCCTTGTTACGAGATAAATCAATAACAAGTGGCTCAGAAGAGGTGAGCTGCCTTTTATCCTTGTTACGACGTAAGTCAATAACAAGTAGCTCAGAAGAGGTGAGCTCCCTTTGATCTTGACCACCATCGATTGGTTGCTTCTGGACTGGCAAGTGAATAGCCAGTGGTTTGGAGGATTGAGGATGAGAAACACGCCCTTTGACAGGTATGATGAGGGTGTCATTAGGCACTGCTTCTTGTTCTTCTTCAGTGTCCAGAGACAATACTTCCTTCATGAACTCATCTTTATACATACGAGCATCGTTGCAGTATGCTTCGACACCTTTGAAAGGATAGAGATCTACAACCTCCTTTTGAACTTCTTCCTTATCATCAACGTATTTGAAATATTGATGGAGAGTCGAAGGAACAATGTTGTGTTCATACAAGAATGGTCTCCCCAAAAGAGCATTGTAAGAACAACCATGGTTGTCTATGATGTAGAAGGTCACCTTTGTGCGGAGATTGCCTATTAGGAGTTTTAGGCGAATCTTGCCCAGAGGTTCACTTCTTCCCTGGTTGAACCCCAAGATGGTGGTGATTGTACCAGAAAGACTATGTACTGGGATTTTTAGTACATCTAGCATTGTCTTCGGCATGATACTGAGTGCTGACCCTGGATCTATCAGAATACGATCGACTTTCATCGAGTCGACATATCCTGTATAGTATAGAGGACGGTCATGCCTATTGTCTTCCATCAGCATATCATCTTGTGTGAAGGTGATATTTGGAATTAACTCCAACATATCCGTTGGGTTCGTATCATCATTCTGGATTCGTGAACATATAATTTGCTAGGTTTTATAGACTTCTATTCCGACACATTTTTCGGTGCAAAGTGTGTCCAACGGCGGACATCATTTTGACCCGAAATTACCGTTTTGCCCCTGTGTCTAAATTGGACTTATGGGTAGGCTATTCTAGCTAATTTGACTGTTCTGGATACGTTGGTGATATTTATTTTATCATTCGACAACATCTGCAGATTTTGTTTATGAGTCATTCCTTAATTTGTAATTAATTATTTTTCCAGAAATTATTACTTTCTGTTTTTGAATTTTTATATATATTTTAATTACTGTAAAAATCTTGGAAAAATTAATTTACATACTATGTTAATTTAGCTAATTTATTATAATTTTTCCAGCATTTAATAAGTATTTTGGTATTTTATAAAAATGGGAAAACATAACTTATTTTCAGTATATTTATGTTTGCTGATTTTTAATAAATATTTATGAGGGTTTATAAATCCCAGAAAAATTAGTATAAATTTCTATAATTAACAAGGATCATTTTGGTACTTTATTTTATATATATTTGAGCTTTTTGTCTATCTCAAAAATTGTTGAAATATAGTGTACAGTTTAATTTATTTATAGAGTAATTACGACTTGCAAGTTTTGAGTTGTTTTGAGTTATTATAGTATTGGACCTCACCCCGCACTAGTGTAAAGACCTTAGGAAATTAGTTGGATATAGTGGCACTCCATATTAGACTTTTATGCTAGGTCCCCACTTGGCAAGTATCCAGTCAGGAGTCGTGTCACACCACTAGTGTAATATTGAACATAGCTTAAAACTGAGTTTGTATATCATTATTGACAGGACACCGGACATCTATATCTTCGTACTAGTATTCTTGCTTTGCTCGAGGCAAGTACGTCTACAAACTCATTTACTGTCTTTTAATGCTAGAACATGTATTAACCCTGTTAAAATAGTGATCTTTGAGGTAGCAAGTTATATCTTCACATGTTGTATTACTTTCAGTACCGGCCATGCTTAGGACAGTTCTTATATCTTCACATGCTTCTTACTGGTTCTCAGTACATGTTTTACTATACTGCTCTGAGTATTCACATGTTTTATACTGCTCCCAGTACCTGCCATGCTTATACTGCTCCCAGTATCTCCCACATGTTTTTATTGTTCTCGTACCTCTCACATGTTAGAATATGGGTTATGGGAAAACTGACAGTGAGTACGTGATCATGCCCCCACGCTACGACCTTGAGCCGTGTAGGGCTGACATTATGCATGTAGACCTTGCCAGAGGCCAATATCCCGAGGCACTTGTACGTGTGTACATTTAGGCATGTACGGAAGTACATATGGTTCTTACCGGTGCCACAGCACCATCACCTACTGACCGATCATGTACTTGCTCCAGTTTTAAACATTAGATATACATGTGTCACCTTGACAAATGTATTTTACCGTGATTCCAGTCCTACCATGATTTCAGATATGCCATGTTCCCTATGTTACTATGATACTGTGATCCCAGTTGTACCATGAGGCCATGTTTTCCAGTATTTTCTATTTTATAGACTTATCACACCATGTTTCTTGTTGTACATCTCTTTCATTATATGTTCAGTACTTTAGTTGTAGAGGTTGTACTTGCTCCTGTCCTGACAGGATAATGTTGTAGATTCACTTTTCGAGAAGGAAACGCTATGTGTTACATATTATGGTACTGCATTGAGGACCTGGCCTTAGCTCCAGAAGAGGCCCCAGCGGGGAACCTTGCTTAGTTATCTTTCTTGTGTTTTGAGACTTAGACTTTGTCTGTACTTATATTTGGATACTGGACTTTGTCTCCAGTTAGATACTTGGAAGTGTATTATTAAGTATGTGCTTATGTTACCTTCGCTTATAGATGCTGTGTTGTGATGAACCTTAAATGTGATTTTAGAACTGTTAGCTGCGTAGATTCTTTATTGTTTATTCTAGAACAACTTACTGTGCTTTAACCAAGCGTAGGCTGGACATGGCTCGGCCTGGCCCAACAATTTGGGTATCGGGTCGTGACATATTTTTTGTGGTGGCCCATGCAGGTCCAGACTTAAGTTGTTTGGTTACGTTATTGTACCAAGCATGCCTGCAATTAGGATCTAGGACAACTTATTAACACTAGGGATAAACATTTAGAATACCTAGAGGATTTCTAGGATTGTAACATAGGAGAACTCATCACAGCATAGGACCGTTAGCTATAATTAGTCTCTTGTTTGTATTTCAGTGGGTCAATTTAGACCAAGTTTGTACCCTTGGGATAACCCCTGAGGATCTCACTCTAATCTTATCTCGAAATCTGTTTTCACTTATTTCCATTTGCTCTTCCTTAATTCATTGTTGAAAATTGATTTCTGAGTTTCGTTGTTGACTTTGATCTTGCATCGTGATAAATTTTGTGGATTAAATTATGATTTATTCTGATAAGGTAAACGTCTACTTTAGTTATGGAGTTTAGAATTTATCGCAGCCATATTAGCTGGTATGACAAAAACATAAAGCCTGATTTTGGATATATTATCCTATTCATAGAATTTAGATTTTCTTGCAGCCATACCGGTTGGCGTGGCGAGGATTCTAGATAGTATGATTTTAGGGAGTATACCTTAGTTATGACTCTATCGTTTATTGCATCTAAGCTTACTGGTGGGGCAAAAATTCTGGCAACATGATTTCAGGAAGACGTATATGGTTATCAGATCATATCTCAACTTGGTTCACCTTGCTATGACCGAATGAGCAAGAACAAATTCTTATTATCATTTTTTTCCTGTCTTGATTAACTTTGCCTTATCTACATCTACAACTAAGATTATAGGTTCTCTAGGACTCTCTAACATGATTACTTTCATGTCATCTTTTTAGACGTAATTATTTTTATGTCCCATCTTTCCTATGACTTGACTAAACTCTTCTTCGTTAACCTCTTGGTTAATTTTCTCGTTATGTATCCCGTTGTCATCGTACCATTCTTGGAGATATTCCGATAAACTTTTCTGCCTTGTTTGACCTTTAACTTGTTTGGACACTGTTATGGATTGCTTGACCCAGTCTTAGGCCTTGTTACCTTCTATTTTATAGGCGACCGGAATAGCCAAACCTTGTTAACTGATTCTGTAGTATAACTATAGATGTATTGTGTGATTGTGATAAATACTTTTCCTAGGGATTGGTTAGATTAAGCTTATAGGACAAGTATGGGTGACTGACTGTAGCAGACTTGGAAACCATTAAGAACGATTGTATTGATAGTATGACTCGATGATAGGGCATCTAAGATGGAGAAATCAAATATTATATTGTTGTGACTATGGATTGAGGATTAGAATCTTCTGCTTAGCAGTTTAAGGAATTAGCATTTGTAGAATTTTGGTTGGTTATCTATAGCTAATTACATGTGATTAGAGGGTAGATCGATATGTGGAATGATATAGAATAAGTTATCGTATTGCGTACGAGATCGGGAAGATATTAGTTAAAAAGACAAAGAACAAGACAAAGACATATGTACTTTGGTAATTAATAAATCGGGAGTTTTGACATCGAGGATTTATATTCGGAGGACTTGTTGAGTAAATAGAAGAAGGCTCTACACCAAGGATAAGTATTGAACGTATAAATTCAAGGAGAAACTGTAGAAAAGGATTGACGACAAATAATGCAAAGGGCCTGTGGATTGATAGAATATGGATACTTAGGATACGATAAGGAAATCCATTATTTACGATTGAAGTTGAGAATATGGTTGATGATCAAGCATTGTAGGTCTATAAGCATACCCAGAGAATGACCTATAGTTTAGGGTATACATAAATGTTTCATGTTAGTAGGAAAGATTCTAAAGGATATATGACGTAGTTTATGACAGAAGGACTTTGTTGAACCTGAACCAAAAAGACTGTAAAGAGAAACAGGACTGATGATGACAAGGGTAGCAGATTGAGTATCGTAGCCAGAGCAGCTACATGTTATAGTTTGACCTATTGGATGATTTTTAATTTCGAGGACGAAATTTTTGTAAGGTGGGTAGGATGTAAGCCCCCTGAATTTCAGGGCTATTTTAAATTTTCTAAATGAATTATTTTCGATAAATATATTATTATTTAAATATTTTGATCATTAATGTACCTTTCCGTAACTTTGACTTCTGGAGCGTCAGGGATGCCAATCTCTGTAAACTCTCTTTACGAGTTTTGAAGTAGACAAGATTATCTTCATTTTGATATGTCATGTCCCACTTGAACTCGTTCCCTTGTGCTCTTTTTGTATCGCACAACTTCGGGTCAACTTAGACCAAGTAATCGTTGATTAATTATTCCCACTTTTATCTTTGACCATCGTTTGCACGTTACCGTGACTTTTAAATTAGGAGCACCAGACCAGTCATTTTCTCAGAACCAACTTCTCATGAATGATCTACTCGAGACGCTCTTCACCCATGACCTTCGTGTCCCACTCAGACACTCCATTTTGTGCTTTATTTTCTTCGCACAACTTTCGGGTCAATTTAGGCCGATTTATTTTCTACCGTGAAACCTGATTTATTTTCCAATTTAATTTTGGGACCCGACATCGACCCAACCTAGTCGACCCAAAGTATGGACGTGGCCCACATGAAGCCTACTACCCACATGATGCTTGTGTCCCATTTATTGGAGTCCCCGCATATTATTTATTTTTCCATGATTATAAATACCCATTTTTAATTTTATTATTGCCCCCTGTCCGATTTTGGCCCGACCCGGCTCGACCGAACCCGAACCCAAGCTCCAGGTTGCCCTCTCATGACTGCCCAAATACCCTACATAATTTTCCTATTTCTCCTATTTTGAAAATATCTCTCTATCTCTCTCTTTATATATATATATATATATATATATATATATATATATATATATATATATATATATATATATATATACATATACACACACTCTCTCTCCATAACACCTACACACACCCCCTCACCTCCACCTCACAGCAGCCCCCCCCTGTGGACCGACCTACTTTCCCCCTCTCTCTTTCAAATATCTCCCTCTCTCTCCTTATATTACACACACACACATTTAACTAACTCTCTCTCTCACTCTTTAATATTTCACTCACACAACACCACCACTCCCATCACCACAGCCGAAGTCTCCCCCCCATTGGCCGAGAGCTCCTCCCTCTCCTCCTTCCGAGCTCCTCCCTCTCCTCCTCCCGAGCTCCTCCTTCCTTCTCCTCACAACTCCATCACCAACACCATCATCAACAGCATCTCCACCACCACCATCACTACTAACCACCACCACTACACCATCACAACCACCCGAACCACCACCACCGCATAGCCGCCCCAGCCATGCCCCGGCGATGAGCTATCGCAGCCGCCGCCCCGTACCGCCGCAGCACATGCGAGCGCTGGCAGCAGCAGTGCGCATGCGTGCGCGCGCTGCCGCATGGCCGTGCGCCACTTGTGGCCGGCCCGCACCACCGCGCGTGGCGCCATCGCGCGGCCGTCGTGGACCCTCCCCTGGCCAGGCGCACCCCCGGCGAACTCCCCCTTGCCGTCTCCGTCGTCTCCGACGCGGGAAATAGGCGATTCGTGCATTTCCGTCGAAATCCTGCCGTGACGCGCGATTTCAAACTTCAGAATTCGCGTCCCGTCACAGCAACTTCGTGCACATTTTTCGGGAGATCCGACCGTTGGATCGGTGAACTCCTTGCTCCGTCTCAATCTCGGTATATAGCTCTTCACTTCCCTCAATTTTCGTCCGTTAATTTTGTCGTTTGATATATCAAAACTGGCCACCAAGTTGACATTTTAAATAAACTATTTTTGGACAGTTTCGTGACGCCAACTTCGCGGGTTCGTATCTTCGTCGTCGTAGCTCCGTTTTGTGCGCTACCAGTTCCTGTACGCAGCTGGTATAACCCTCTTATTGCCTCCTTTAAGTTTCGTTTCATTTTAAGCACGTTTGGTTGGTCGAATTCGACGCCAAAGTTGGCCGTCCGAATTCTTTAAATTGCACTTGTTAAATTCCATTTTTGAACCCGGGACTCCGGATTCAATTTCTAACACCAGTAGACTCGTGGCATCGTTCTGGCATGTTTTCATATAAAATTTGCTTGATTTGGAGAAAGTGGGCCCTGGCACGCATTTCGGTGCAAAGCGGGTCACACTTTCTGAGTCAACGGGTCACTTTGAGATCGGCTCATCGGAATCCAGTTTTGAATATACCGTTGAGTTCGTATCGTCATTCTAGACTCGTTGACATTTAATTTGCTAAGTTTTGAAGATATTTGCTCCGACACGCATTTCGGTACAAACCGGATACCAAGTGTCCGCGTCAACGTATCATTTTGAGATCGGCACATCGGAATCCTATTTTGGACATACTGTTGGGTTCGTATCATCATTCTAGATTCGTGGACATATAATTTGCTAGGTTTTATAGACTTCTATTTCGACACGTTTTTTGGTGCAAAGTGTGTCTAACGGCGGACATCATTTTGACCCGAAATTACCGTTTTGCCCCTGTGTCTAAATTGGACTTATGGGTAGGCTATCCTAGCTAATTTGACTGTTCTGAACACGTTGGTGATATTTATTTTATCATGCGACAACATCTTTAGATTTTGTTTATGAGTCATTCCTTAATTTGTAATTAATTATTTTTCCAGAAATTGTTACTTTCTGTTTTTGAATTTTTATATATATTTTAATTACTGTAAAAATCTTGGAAAAATTATATTTAGATACTATGTTAATTTAGCTAATTTATTATAATTTTTCCAGCATTTAATAAGTACTTTTGGTATTTTATAAAAATGGGAAAACAGAACTCATTTTCAGTATATTTATGTTTGCTGATTTTTAATAAATATTTATGAGGGTTTATAAATCCCAAAAAAATAAGTATAAATTTCTATAATTAACAAGAATCATTTTGGTACTTTATTTTATATATATTTGAGCTTTTTGTCTATCTCAAAAAGTGTTGGAACTTAGTGTACAGTTTGATTTATTTATAGAGTAATTACGACTTGCAAGTTTTGAGTTGTTTTGAGTTATTATAGTATTGGACCTCACCCCGCACTAGTGTAAAGACCTTAGAAAATTAGTTGGATATAGTGGCACTCCACATTAGACTTTTATGCTAGGTCCCCACTTGGCTAGTATCCAGTCAGGAGTCGTGTCACACCACTAGTGTAATATTGAACATAGCTTAGAACTGAGTTTGTATATCATTATTGACAGGACACCGAACATCTATATCTTCGTACTAGTATTCTTTCTTTGCTCGAGGCAAGTACATCTACAAACTCATTTACTGTCTTTTAATGCTAGAACATGTATTAACCCTGTTAAAATACTGATCTTTGAGGTAGCAAGTTATATCTTCACATGTTGTATTACTTTCAGTATCGGCCATACTTAGGACAGTTCTTATATCTTCACATGCTTCTTACTGGTTCTCAGTACATGTTTCACTATACTGCTCTGAGTATTCACATATTTTATACTGCTTCCAGTACCTGCCATGCTTATACTGCTCCCAGTATCTCCCACATGTTTTTATTGTTCTCGTACCTCTCACATGTTAGAATATGGGTTATGGGGAAACTGACAGTGAGTACGTGATCATGCCCCCACGCTACGACCTTGAGCCGTGTAGGGCCGGCATTATGCATGTAGACCTTGCCAGAGGCCAATATCCTGAGGCACTTGTACGTGTGTACATTTAGGCATGTACGAAAGTACATATGGTTCTTACCGGTGCCACAGCACCATCACCTACTGACCGATCACGTACTTGCTCCAGTTTTAAACATTAGATATACATGTGTCACCTTGACGAATGTATTTTACCGTGATTCCAGTCCTACCATGATTCCAGATATACCATGTTCCCTATGTTACTATGATACTGTGATCCCAGTTGTACCATGAGGCCATGTTTTCCAGTATTTCCTGTTTTATAGACTTATCACACCATGTTTCTTATTGTACATCTCTTTCATTATATGTTCAGTATTTTAGTTGTAGAGGTTGTACTTGCTCCCGTCCTGACAGGATAACGTTGTAGGTTCACTTTTCGAGAAGGAAACGCTATGTGTTACATATTATGGTACTGTATTGAGGACCTGGCCTTAGCTCCAGAAGAGGCCCCAAGCGGGGAACCTTGCTTAGTTATCTTTCTTGTGTTTTGAGACTTAGACTTTGTCTGTACTTATATTTGGATACTGGACTTTGTCTCCAGTTAGATACTTGGAAGTGTATTATTAAGTATGTGCTTATGTTACCTTCGCTTATAGATATTGTATTGTGATGAACCTTAAATGTGATTTTAGAACTATTAGCTGCTTAGATCCTTTATTGTTTATTCTAGAACAGCTTACTGCGCTTTAACCAAGCGTAGGCTGGACATGGCTCGGCCCGGCCCAACAATTTGGGTATCGGGTCATGACATTGAGTGCGCAAGAGTTTGACAGCTTCATTAGCATCCTCCGATGATGCAGAAGGAGTAGACTGAATCAAAGTGTTAGGGGGAGGAACAACGTGATAAGCACTACCCCAAGCACCTGACTGACTGGGTGTGGGTTGAATTGGTACATGGGGTACTTGAGGAGATACTACTTCCAGCCCTGCATTGACAGGCACCAACGATGCTATGATCTCAAGATTTATAGCAGGTACAGTCGGTGGTACTGTATGTTGGGCCACGATGATAGAATGCATACTTGCAACTATTTCAGCCATGGTCTTCAACTTGTCTTCTAGTGCAGCTATTCGTTGTTCTTGACTAGCCGAACTAGAAGCATCTGGGTCTTTAGTGACAACATAAGCTGTCATTTCTCTAGGTACAGTGGAGGACACTGTCTGTTCAAAACTTTCGCTGTATGTATCATAATCAGAGAAATAATCATGTCCTGAGTGAGAAAGAGGAAGATGACCAGAAGGATCTTGAAGAAGATTTCTTTGACCGATTGTATCTCGGCTTCGGGATCTGGTATATCGAAATACTCCTTCAGAAGATTCTTGGAGTAGATCTAAATACCGCTGGCTGGGCTTGCGAGGCTTGCCGTGCTTGGAGCACTTTCTACCCCCAGTGTCTCGGGAAGCCATGTTGACAGAAGCATACAATACTTCGTCTTCATCTTCCGACATTGGTTCTGAAGTTGTAAAATTCAAACGATCGAAGACAGATCATTTTGTTGTCTGACAACAACACTTGATGACAACCTTGTGATTACAATGGTGTCCAAGTGGTTGAACTGGAGGTGTTGAGATGTTGTCCCATTTTTGTTTGAGGTATTCTCGGAGATCAGGAACAATGACGGGATGAGAAGAGGTCTGAGGGATATGTTCTTTGACAACATTCGGAACATGGTTCCGGTTCTTCAGATGTTTTGTCCCTTGAGTGTACAGGGAAGTACTCACTTCATTAGCATAGGTGTCAGGATTTTTGATCCTGGAAGTTTGCCTCTGATGCTGGTTCAATTTTGGCATTGGCTGTTTGCGTTTCATAGAAACTGGTCTATTGAGATAAGTCCTTAGATCAGCAAATTTACCCCAGGGGTTTCTGTCTGAGACACCAGTAATTTTCCCTATTTTGAGCAGAATATTCTGAGAGTTGGGAGATCTTGGAATTCTACTACCGGAGTAGGCAGAATACCTCTTTGATCAGTACACTTCTCTTTGGCAAGGAGGGAAGAAGAACTCTTGTTTGAGAGAGTTCTTGTACTGATTGGTGCCGAGGCACGTTCAGATTGATCTTCTACGATAAAAACCGAGGAAGACTGAGAAAAGACCAAAAGACCTTTTTCCTTGTTTTGTGAAGAAGGGTTGGCTAAAGAGCGTTTTTCTCTGTTGTCTTCCAAGTCGTGGAACGAGGAAGTTTGAGAAAAGACCAACGGACCTTTTTCTTTGTTCTGAGGAGGAGGAGGAACAGTCAACAGACTACCCCCAGTGGATTGTGCTGGAGCAACATGGTGCTTGGAAAGAGGAGCGGAGTTTGTCCCCTTGCTGTGAGAAGAAGAAAGATTAGCCAAAGGGCTATCCCTTTTAGACTGTGCTGGCACGGTTTGCGCAGGGGTTGAAGTGGCAGTAGGCGCATTGGCTGGTTGTGCATGAGAAGCTTTGACAGATGGCCTTCTGGCCACAGACACTGTAGTTTGCGCAGCAGGAGTTCTGGCTTCAGAGTGCTTGAGTTGCACTCTGGTTGATGGAGTGGTGGACTGCGCAGGAAGAGTTGCAGCCAACTGCGCCAGGGGAAGAGGAGTCTTAGACTTTGCCAGAGCAGCATAGGAAGTGGTTTGTGTACTGGCAAGAGAAGCAGTATACTGCGCATGGATAGTAGAGGCAGCAGACTGCGCAGCAGTTTTGGCAGCAGAGACAGCAGACTGCGCAGAGTACTGTGCAGAGGACTTTGGAGTCCACACTGAACGAACCTTACTCTTGGCAGAGGTTGCAGTGCCATGAGTAGTCCCGGAGTTGATCATCGCCTCGTAGGCCGTCTGGTTGACCTTTACAACCAGCGTCTTCTGCGTCTTTCCGATAGACGCAACGTCACATTGCGTTGTCACTTCCTCGTCGGAGGAGAAAGTCGTCCCCAGCAGAGTCGCCATTTTGTTTGCAAAAACAAAGTATTCTTTATTTCACAAACTTTGTAAGAAGATTACAATAGAATTCTGAGAAAGTACAACTATAGGAATCCGATCTGAAGATGATTGCTTTATCCCTTGGACGATGTGAACTTTGAAGACGATAGCCTCTGAAGAATGCAGCAGCACTTTGGCAAGAACTCCTGATGTAACATCCAGTTTCTAAAATGAGGGTAATTTTGAAATTTTATAGTTATAATTATTAATTAATGATATTTATTTCATATTAGAATTTTTAGTGATTTTTAATTAATGTTAAACTATTTAAATTTATGACTTGTGATTTTAGTGTTGTGCTAGTGATTAGTAGATACTGCCTACCCTAGAGCCTAGCCATGTGATTAGGGTATTTTTTTGACATTTTAGGGTTATTTGGATTTATTATAATTTATTAGAATTTATGGGAATTTTTAGGATTTATTTTGGATTTATTTGGACTAGTTTGATTTTGGACTAGTTTTGACTCATGTAGACCAAACTAGGAACTAACCATAGTTAGTTGGGCTTGGTTAGGTTAAGTAAACTTGGTTAGACCTAATTTAGTGAGATTTAAGTTATTAGAACTTGTTTGGAGAGTTTTGGAGTTGATTAGGCTAAATGGCTCATGACTTCATAAGCCATGATTAATGACTTGAGACTTAAAGCCCATAGGCCCACACCATGTAGCCAAACCTAAACCTAATCAGCCCATGGCAGCCACTATTGATCATTTCCCCTATTTAATCCCCTCCTAGAATTTAGGGCTAGCCTCCATTGGGATTTGTGCAAGTTTTAGAAAGAGGTATTTCCCATCTTCCATAAATCCTAGTAAATTCATTTTATTTCCTTTTTAACCCAAACAAATTGCATTGGGTTCTAAATTCTTCCTACTTTCTGTTGGCTATGAGTATTCTCAGATTTGGGAAGATTTGGAGGAGTTTCACCATTGGGAGGAACCTCACTCTTTGAGCTTTTTGAAGGGTTTTGATACATAGAGGTAACTCACCATTTCCACCATAAAATTCTGGTTAAATTGCATGTATAGGGAGCCCTAGACCTAACCTAACTATAGGAATAGGAATCCCTAAGTTTTTGTGTCGATTCGTGTCCTAACAGGACACGTATCAGTGTCCTGAGCTAGGTGTTTGTGGTAATGCCACAGTGACTCTTTTTGTGATATTTTCAAATTGTTTTTGAATGGAAAATCGTGTTTTGATGTCGCTTATCCATTTCTGGGACTCTGAGTTGATTTTGTGGTTGTGTCGTGTCGGTAGGACACTCGTGCACACGCCCTCGTGTACACGCGCGCGCGGGCTACAGTATTCCCCTGCACCTCGGGCTCTATTCTGGACACGACACGAATTGCCTCGACACGAAACTTTGGGGGATAGTTGGGGCACCCACTGACATCACGCTCCCCAAGTTTCGTGGGACTTCGTGCACTGGTCGATGAGAAATCGACCGTGCACGGGTTTTTCCCTGACTGTGTGCACAATTTAAACACTCACTGATACGGCCTTGGTGCACGGACACGGCGACACGAGGACACATTTCAGGCACATGAACACGAGCACCTATACCTAGACTAAGTAGGGACACGAGCACGAGGCTTGGGAAGGCTTGTGTCGGGTGCACGACACGCGTGCACCCCCGCACGAGACTGTCACAATCACTGTGTCAGTGTACACAAATTTGGTGTTTTATCATATTGGACACGTTTGTGTCCCCTTGCAGGGACACAAACACATCACATATCATGTACATACTGTGTTTTCACTTTACCAACCATCGAATTACTGTTTAAATCCAAATGCATTGTTCAATTCCTTTTTCCTTTCTTTTTTTTCTGATACACTTTCTGCCCTCATTACACTGTACTGTCCAGGTTGTTAATTCGATTTTGGAAATCATTTTTAACCTAATTAAACTGTTAATTGCATGTTATTATAGCTCTAATATATTCACCTATGTATTTTCTAAGTGTATGAGGGAATTTGGGTTGTAATGATGTGGTTTGGGTTCAGAAAATATGGAAACTGTCATTGAATCTTGTTTTTTTTCTTTTAACTGATGTTGATTTAGACTGAGCCACACACTCTCACATTCATTTCAAACCACACAGTCCACATTCTGAAAATTGCTGAACACATTAACACACACACCCCCACTAGCTCTCTCTTTCTCTATTTTAAGTATTGTGGTAGGCATATATATATGTATATATATAGGATATTGTATGAGTGCCTATATATATCTATATATAAATTCCTGGTTAGTTATGAGATAGGTTAGATTAGCCTAGAGGGTGTACTATTTGTGTGAGTGCATATATATTGATATCTATACTTTTCTTGTTAGCTAATGTGGTATATTTCACTTAGCCTAGTTGTGTATATTTGTGATGCTAATGTATGGGTGTTTAGTGAGATTGTGACTTGTTAAGAGTCTAGAAATTAGCTAGGCTATTTTATGATGTGACTAGTATAGGCTTGCTTAGCTTTGATAGGAATAGTGCTAGCTAGTATGGATTGGACTAGCCTAGTTAGACTCAACTAGACTTGGTTGACCTAGTTTGACTTCTAGGGTTGACCAGAGTTGACCAAGAGTTAACTTTGGCCTAGATTGACTTAGAATCATGTAGAATGCATAGTAGGACTTCATTATACCATTTTGGACTTGTTGTGACTTGTGCTGTTCTATAGGAGACAGACACCACTCCTCGGACAGTATATTCTCTTCAGACACTCAGGCTATCAGGCGAGTACATTCTCTGACCATTTCATATCCTGCTTAGAATTATTTTTCTGCTTTAAATTACTTTACTTGATACTGTCACGTTGGTCACACGGATTGGTACTATATGGATCTTTTCATGAGATGTTATCCCCCTCGGGAGCATCGGATACTGCATGTTTTGTGCGTTTCACGAATCATCACGTATCTCTATGCTTCCTCTGATTCACGAATCGCTTGTGACACATGTACTCTCATGTTCACAGAGCCATCATGAATCACCTTCACGTATCACTCATTTTATGAGCCATGTGAAGTTTCACGAATCTTAACATAACTTGAACAGATCTTTGTGTATCGATTGGGGATGGGGGAGTGGAAATAGACATGTGAATATTATCCCACTAGCTGTAGTCATGAATCTCCTATGCCATTCACATGTTTATATTTTACTCTGACTCACTAGTCACTATTAGCTCTCTATGTATAGTAGATATTTCTATTACAGTTTCTCTCTCTGTTTACATACTGTATTTCTTCAGTTCATATATCTTACTGTCACTCCCCGTTCCCGGAATGCGTATTCTAATACGAATATTGCCTGAATGTATTTATTTAGTATTTATCATATAGTATCCTGTATTTAAATTCCTATAACTTCATGTTAATTAATTATCTGCATTTTATTTTTTGCACTTTATTTTTCTGCAATTCTATTATCTGCTCTTTAAATTTTCATGTTAATTAATTAGCTGCTCTTTAATTTTCATGCTAATTAATTCCTGCAATTTTATTTCTGCATTTCTTCCTGTAATTTTATTACCTGCATTTTAATTCCTGCTTTAGTTTTACTTTCGGGTTAGCCTTGTTGGACCCGTGCAACCCGACCCATTAAGAACCCGGCCCAACTCCCACCTACCACCCCTTTGCTACTTAAAGCTACCCTCTCCCTTCTCTCTCCTCATTCACTCCTTCACCATTACTTCTTCTTCTTCCTTTCATTACTCTCTCCACCTACCAACTAGGCAAGTACATCTTGCTCTACATAAGGACCATATTTTATGGTTCAATATTCTTCCTCTCATGATTCTAAGAGAGTTTAGTGCTTAGTATTTTTGATTTCATTGGTTCATTTCTTGTAGATCTAAGTTATTGTATTTTCGGTTGTCTATGGGTTTTGATCTAGCAAACTCCTTTGTTCTCAAGATTTGATGGTTCCATGTCGTAGAGCAGTTCATCCTACCCAATTTTGACCTTTGGAAAGTTGGATTCAGACTTATTTTGACCAAGTTATGGACTTTTGAAGCTTTGGGGTACAACCATGGAGTTCTTGCTATTTGGAGAAGACAGTGAGCAGTATATGCTAGCTTTTTAGTTGCGTCACTGAGCTGTGCGCGCTCTTTAGCGCAGCGCAGTATGGAGTCCATACGCTGCCTTTTTAGGAAGCGTGTGTCTTGCATACGCTGCCTTTTGGAAGCGTATGTCGTTTGAAGTTCATACGCTGCCTTTGGGAGCGTATGACTTGCATACGCTGACTTGAATGGTCAGGAGTCGTATGAAGTTCATACGCTGCCTTTTGGGAGCGTATGACTTGCATACGCTGACTTGAATGGTCAGGAGTCGTATGAAGTTCATACGCTGCCTTTTGGGAGCGTATGACTTGCATACGCTGACTTGAATGGTCAGGAGTCGTATGAAGTTCATACGTTGCTGGGAGCATATGACTTGCATACGCTGACTTGAATGGTCAGGAGTCGTATGAAGTCCATACGCTGCCTTTTTGGAGCGTATGACTTGCATACGCTCACTTGAGTGTCAAGGAGTCGTATGGAGTCCATACGCTGCCTTCCTGAGCGTAGCCTGACCTAAGCGTATGACTCTTGCACTGAGCGTATGACCTTTGGCTGACTTGGTCTTATGTCAGCATGTCAGTTTGGTTTCATTTTCCTTGCCTGGATCTTTTATAGCCCTGTATATTGATATCTTATTAGATGTTTAACGTCCATTTTATATCCTTACGCCTTTTTGCATAAACTTGATATAATCATGATATGCTAGTATTTCTGTTAATTATAGATTGTTACGTAGGATGTGCTATGTGTCATGAATTGAGTTATAGATACCCGGATTGACTAGAATTAAATCCTGAGAGTTGTAGACTCGACCCCACTGAATGCTAGTTGACTTTCATGCCTTGCCACCATTGATAATGATTATGATCTTGACTAAATTGATCATGCGTTCCTAATTGGATCTAAGAGACTGGCTAGTCGTCTTATTGAATGAAATGAATGAGACACGTTCATGTTATGAACTATTGTACTCGACTGGCTGATCCCGAATATTGACATACATGCACATGCAGGCTTCAATCTATTTATTTATTTATTTATTTAGTTATTTTTCTACAAAAGAAGCATGTGTACTTTATGGTCAAGGCATGATTACCGTGGGTAGATTTGATTGTTGCATTACGCTATGTAAGACCTGCAACCTAACCGTACTGGTATCGTTGTAGAGTTGTGCATATCGTACCCCGTACGAAAGTAATCATTTGAATGACCATGATCCACGGCATGGGATTTTACTCAACGTAGAGACTATTAAGTTAAATAAAATAATGATTGCATGGAGAGAATGGATTCCCGAATTCTTACATGGCAGCCCCCTTGGGACGAGTAGTACCCGACGGGCTGGCTGGTTCCCACAGATACTGTAAATCTGCCATACGGGCAGGGAACAGTATCTGCTTTTATTATTATTGTATATTATATATTGACGAGCGTCCTGCTAGGACTCGTCTAATTCATGCATGGGCCAATTGATCGACTGGATAGACTAGCCTTGCTTGCACATAGTAAGAACTGAGGAATCCCTAATTGCATTATTCCAGGATAACTTAGGACTCATAATAGCAAGCCGTAGGAGTTGATTGGCCGTTCAAGATGATTTGTTTGTGCACTGTACTCTGTTACCTAACTGGGATGATCAGAATGTCAGGACATGACGGGCCAACTTCTGTCCTTGTTTGGTTGGAAGGTTGGTTCGAAGTGTCTTGATGTGATGTGAGTTCTAGTAGCAAGCAGAGATCTATTATTATATTCTCTTACTTACTGGTTTTAGTTCTCATGTCGTGCTCCCTTGTGGTACTTGCTATTAGAGGTCTAACCTCTCTGGTTTTGCATGGCCAGATTTAGAGCCAGTTCCCGAGGACTCAGCGTACTTCCACCTCCAGGATGGTCAATACTAGAGGAATGATCGCAGGAGGCCTCGAGTGGGTTCCTTAACTTTACCACTCGTTTTGTTATCTACTTTATACCTTGTCGTTTGGCACCGACATGTTAGTCGGATTGTCTTGTACTTACTTTTGCATAATTGTAATTAAGTTAGACTGCAGCTGATAACAATTGTGTATACTTACTACATCATCTGGCTGTATTTTGTAAAGCCAGATCTTAAGAACATTTTGACTGAGAGTTTGGGACGCCTTACTGCTTTACCTTACATGTTCTATATTTCTGTTTCTTGTTTGAATGATTGAGACAATAGATGTGTAATGACCATAGTAAGACTTTTATGTAGTATGCACCCCCTCGTCTGGTTAGACAGCATTGATCGTATTATACGCTATTCTTCTACCCGTAATACGTAGCTGGCTGAGTCATTCCCCCGCTCTCCAGTATTCTGGTTCTGGGGCGTGACACTTACTTTACTGCATGATCATATTTTCTAACCTGCTATGATATATTGAGATGTACTGTACTCGCTCCTGTCCTGACTGTACCTGTTGAAAATATTACAGAGGATGAGGAGAAGGCCCTATGTACCACCTATTACTTAGCAGGATTAGACGACACCTGCGACCTGTTTCCTCTGGAGGACCCAGCTGCAGCACAGGATGCTACTCCCAGAGTCTAGGCTAGATAACTAGGCTTTAGCTTTTCTTTCAGCATTGTTATTTGAATTTCAGTTGTTGTTCTGAGATGTAGTTTATATTTAGAGACATGTTTTGAGCTGGATGTTCTTTAGTTGTTATCTTAGATTTTCTCTCTCTTAATAGTATTACATTGTGCTTCTGATCTCTCTATCTACCTTTACTATTCTATATCTGCTTTAGATGTGATTGAGACTGTTCTGTTATGTCACCTCCATTCGGAGTGTATATACTGTACAGGTACCTTTTATTGTTAGATGATTGACCTAGGACAGCGTTCTACCGCCGACACTGCGGCGTAGGCTGGGCGTTGTTACGTTCTCGTACCCTCACAGTGGGTACGGGTCGTGACAAGTTTTTAGTGGTGGCCCATGCAGGTCGAGTTTATGTAGTGGTATTCGAACTAGAGTATCACTACAGCCTGCAGTAGGATTAGGATATTTTTGAAGGTACTCAATCACAAATAGGAAAAAACTCTTATTCAGATTCTGTATATCTACATTTTGCCGCTTATTGTCTTCCTTGAATTTAAACTGTCCTCCTTTGGTATTTCGACTCATTCTCAGCAATTGTTTCCTTTTGATCTGTGTCTCCAGGATAGTTGAGACGCGATCACATCGCCAGGGCCAGGGGAACGTCGATGAGAGGTTTGCCACCTCTCATGCTCAGCAGTCAGCCCCTGGTGCCGCAGCCCCAGTCATGCCAGCTGGGGTAGGCGTTTCAGCAGCTTTTGGAGGAGCCCCACCAGCAGTGAGGCATGAGCCGAGTCCGGTGATTCCGGATGTACTTCTTTAGTAGCAGCAGCCACCTGCAGGGACGATTGACCCCGTTTAGCTGTTAGCCTTCTTCCGGCAGTACATGGAGGGTCAGCAGACCCAGCAGCATGGGCAGACATCAGAGCTCGCACGAGGCATTGAGCTGGCGATGACTGCAGTAGAGAGAGTCATAGCTCAGCCAGCGGTAGCCCCGCAGCCGTACCAGCCACGGGAGAAGGGCATCCAAGATTTCCAGAAGATGCACCCGAGAGACTTCCGAGGGACAGAGGGGATCTTGTATGCCGATGAGTGGATCGAGCATATGGAGGAGATTTTCAGGTTGGCTAAGATCCCGGCGAGGCTCCAGATAGAGGCAGCGGCCAGCATAATGCAGGATCTGGCCCGTACATGGTACCAGACCGACCCGAGGGTCGGCACAGCAGGACAGACTTGGGCAGCATTCAAGAAGCTGTTCAAGGAGAAGTTCTTTCCAGACGCAGCGCTGGGAGCCCTCGAGACCCAGTTCGAGGCCCTAGTCCAAGGGAACCAGTCTGTGGAGGAGTACGCAGGAGAGTTCTGCCGCCTGAGCAAATTTATGGATGACTTGTCAGAGACGACGAAGGCCTGGAGGTTCCGGAAGGGCTTGGTAAAGGAGGTTAAGTCCTACACCAAGAATGCCCGCAGCACTATATTTGAGGAGATCCTGGTGGACGCTTTAGCTGCAGAGGATGATCTTGAGCTTAGGCTCAAGAGGGGGCGAGACTCCCAGGGAGGCAGCAGTAGCGGAGGACCGGCCAAGAGGCCGTACGTTCAGCATCAGTTTCAACAGCAGTTCCAGGGTCACGGCCATCAGCAGGGACAGCAGCAGCCCAGACAGCATCAGGCACCCGGACAGCAGGCAGTCAGTTGCCCCTACTGCAAGAAGCCGGGGCATGGATGGGGTGAGTGCAGGAAGAGGCTGGGCAGGTGCCTACTATATGGAGCAGCGGACCACCAGCTGAGGGAGTGTTCCCAGTACATAGGCACAGCACCAGGAGGAGGAGCCAAGGCTCCGGTAGGTCAGCAGCGGGGACCGTTACCGACGCAGCAGCAGAGGTTTGTGCAGTATCAGCATCAGGCTGGAGGAGGCCAGCAGGGGCGAGCTTACGCCATGACAGTCGAGGATGCTCAGGCAGTGGGAGAGGTGCTTGCAGGTTCTGTTCTTTTCGATTTCATTCCCACCTTGCCTCAATATATCTATCTTGAAATTTAATTCCATCTGTTCTTGTCTGCTTCCTTATCTGTTGATAAGTTTGATCTAGCATTTTTTTTTCGATTTGGTTTTCTTCTGAGATGAATCATATGGGCTAGGTCACCCAGTTATGGAATCTAGAATCTTCGGCAGTCGTGTTTAGCTGGCATAGTGAGGACATATAGTCAGATTTAGGACATATTTCTCGGGTGTGGGAATTTAAGGTTTTCGCTGCCAAGCATGCGGCAATGCAAAAATTTTAAATACCATAATTCTAGAGGTATGTGCCTTAGTCGAGGACTCTGTGATTATCTTAGCCTTGCTCACTAGCACGACGAAGATTCTGAGTATCATGATTTTGGACAGACGCATATGATTATCTGACGGTATGTTTGAGACTTTGATTGTGGGGTGTTTGGCCTAGGAGACTGCTACCATCTTAATTTCGAGGACAAAATTTTTATAAGGTGGGTAGGATTGTAACACCCAGTTTCTAAAATGAGGGTAATTTTGAAATTTTGTAATTATAATTATTAATTAATGATATTTATTTCATATTAGAATTTTTAGTGATTTTTAATTAATTTTAAACTATTTAAATTTATGACTTGTGATTTTAGTGTTGTGCTAGTGATTAGTAGATACTGCCTACCCTAGAGCCTAGCCATATGATTAGGGTATTTTTTTGACATTTTAGGGTTATTTGGATTTATTATAATTTATTAGAATTTATGGGAATTTTTAGGATTTATTTTGGATTTATTTGGACTAGTTTGATTTTGGACTAGTTTTGACTCATGTAGACCAAACTAGGAACTAACCATAGTTAGTTGGGCTTGGTTAGGTTAAGTAAACTTGGTTAGACCTAATTTAGTGAGATTTAAGTTATTAGAACTTGTTTGGAGAGTTTTGGAGTTGATTAGGCTAAATGGCTCATGACTTCATAAGCCATGATTAATGACTTGAGACTTAAAGCCCATAGGCCCACACCATGTAGCCAAACCTAAACCTAATCAGCCCATGGCAGCCATTATTGATCATTTCCCCCTATTTAATCCCCTCCTAGAATTTAGGGCTAGCCTCCATTGGGATTTGTGCAAGTTTTAGAAAAAGGTATTTCCCATCTTCCATAAATCCTAGTAAATTCATTTTATTTCCTTTTTAACCCAAACAAATTGCATTGGGTTCTAAATTCTTCCTACTTTCTGTTGGCTATGAGTATTCTCAGATTTGGGAAGATTTGGAGGAGTTTCACCATTGGGAGGAACCTCACTCTTTGAGCTTTTTGAAGGGTTTTGATACATAGAGGTAACTCTCCATTTCCACCATAAAATTCTAGTTAAATTGCATGTATAGGGAGCCCTAGACCTAACCTAACTATAGGAATAGGAATCCCTAAGTTTTTGTGTCGATTCGTGTCCTAACAGGACACGTATCAGTGTCCTGAGCTAGGTGTTTGTGGTAATGCTACAGTGACTCTTTTTGTGATATTTTCAAATTGTTTTTGAATGGAAAATCGTGTTTTGATGTCGCTTATCCATTTCTGTGACTCTGAGTTGATTTTGTGGTTGTGTCGTGTCGGTAGGACACTCGTGCACACGCCCTCGTGCACACGCGCGCGCGGGCTACAGTATTCCCCTGCACCTCGGGCTCTATTCTGGACACGACACGAATTGCCTCGACACAAAACTTTGGGGGATAGTTGGGGCACCCACTGACATCACGCTCCCCAAGTTTCGTGGGACTTCGTGCACTGGTCGATGAAAAATCGACCGTGCACGGGTTTTTCCCTGACTGTGTGCACAGTTTAAACACTCACTGATACGGCCTTGGTTCACGGACACGGCGACACGAGGACACGTTTCAGGCACATGAACACGAGCACCTATACCTAGACTAAGTAGGGACACGAGCACGAGGCTTGGGAAGGCTTGTGTCGGGTGCACGACACGCGTGCACGCCCGCACGAGACTGTCACAATCACTGTGTCAGTGTACACAAATTTGGTGTTTTATCATATTGGACACGTTTGTGTCCCCTTGCAGGGACACAAACACATCACATATCATGTACACACTGTGTTTTCACTTTACCAACCATCGAATTACTGTTTAAATCCAAATGCATTGTTCAATTCCTTTTTCCTTTCTTTTTTTTCTGATACACTTTCTGCCCTCATTACACTGTATTGTCCAGGTTGTTAATTCGATTTTGGAAATCATTTTTAACCTAATTAAACTGTTAATTGCATGTTATTATAGCTCTAATATATTCACCTATGTATTTTCTAAGTGTATGAGGGAATTTGGGTTGTAATGATGTGGTTTGGGTTCAGAAAATATGGAAACTGTCATTGAATCCTGTTCATTGAATCCTGTTTTTTTTTTTTTAACTGATGTTGATTTAGACTGAGCCACACACTCTCACATTCATTTCAAACCACACAGTCCACATTCTGAAAATTCTTGAACACATTGACACACACACACCCACTAGCTCTCTCTTTCTCTATTTTAAGTATTGTGGTAGGCATATATATATGTATATATATAGGATATTGTATGAGTGCCTATATATATCTATATATAAATTCCTTGTTAGTTATGAGATAGGTTACATTAGCCTAGAGGGTGTACTATTTGTGTGAGTGCATATATATTGATATCTATACTTTCCTTGTTAGCTAATGTGGTAGATTTCACTTAGCCTAGTTGTGTATATTTGTGATGCTAATGTATGGGTGTTTAGTGAGATTGTGACTTGTTAAGAGTCTAGAAATTAGCTAGGCTATTTTATGATGTGACTAGTATAGGCTTGCTTAGCTTTGATAGGAATAGTGCTAGCTAGTATGGATTGGACTAGCCTAGTTAGACTCAACTAGACTTGGTTGACCTAGTTTGACTTCTAGGGTTGACCAGAGTTGACCAAGAGTTGACTTTAGCCTAGATTGACTTAGAATCATGTAGAATGCATAGTAGGACTTCATTATACCATTTTGGACTTGTTGTGACTTGTGTTGTTCTATAGGAGACAGACACCACTCCTCGGACAGTATATTCTCTTCAGACACTCAGGCTATCAGGCGAGTACATTCTCTGACCATTTCATATCCTGCTTAGAATTATTTTCCTGCTTTAAATTACTTGATACTGTCACGTTGGTCACACGGATTGGTACTATATGAATCTTTTCATGAGATGTTATCCCCCTCGGGAGCATCGGATACTGCATGTTTTGTACGTTTTACGAATCATCACGTATCTCTATGCTTCCTCTGATTCACGGATCGCTTGTGACACATGTACTCTCATGTTCACAGAGCCATCATGAATCACCTTTACGTATCACTCATTTTATGAGCCATGTGAAGTTTCACGAATCTTAACATAACTTGAACAGATCTTTGTGTATCGATTGGGGATGGGGGAGTGGAAATAGACATGTGAATATTATCCCAGTAGCTGTAGTCATGAATCACTCTCTTAGCTGTAGTCATGAATCTCCTATGCCATTCACATGTTTATATTTTACTCTGACTCACTAGTCACTATTAGCTCTCTATGTATAGTAGATATTTCTATTACAGTTTCTCTCTCTGTTTACATACTGTATTTCTTCAGTTCATGTATCTTACTTTACTGCATGATCATATTTTCTAACCTGCTATGATATGTTGAGATGTACTGTACTCGCTCCTGTCCTGACTGGACCTGTTGAAAATATTACAGAGGATGAGGAGGAGGCCCTATGTACCACCTATTACGGAGCAGGATTAGACGACACCTGCGACCTGGTTCCTCTGGAGGACCCAGCTGCAGCACAGGATGCTACTCCCAGAGTCTAGGCTAGATAGCTAGGCTTTAGCTTTTCTTTCAGCATTGTTATTTGAATTTCAGTTGTTGTTCTGAGATGTAGTTTATATTTAGAGACATGTATTGAGCTGGATGTTCTTTAGTTGTTATCTTAGATTTTCTCTCTCTTAATAGTATTACATTGTGCTTCTGATCTCTCTATCTACCTTTACTATTCTATATCTGCTTTAGATGTGATTGAGACTGATCTGTTATGTCACCTCCATTCGGAGTGTATATACTGTACAGGTACCTTTTATTGTTAGATGATTGACCTAGGACAGCGTTCTACCGCCGACACTGCGGCGTAGGCTGGGCGTTGTTACGTTCTCGTACCCTCACAGTGGGTGCGGGTCGTGACACCTGATCTCTGGTGATGATCTTGAATAATCTCCTCTGATTCTGATTATCTCTGATCCCCCTATGAAGGACTTGAAACTCTATTTATAGAGTTCTGGAAATAACTAATTTTCAGTTATTCTGGATTGCGCAGACATTGGACTGCGCAAGCAGCGAACTGCGCTGGCAATTACTCGATCGTGGCTCAACTGTACTAGACACATGGCATTGTTTGATTGAAATGCGCATGATCGTCTACAGATGGTTGCCACGTGGTGAGCAATTGATGGCATGTATGCCACGTACAAAATGTCAGTTGTCTTGATGGACTGCACCATATGAATTGTGCTAGCTTCAGACTGCGCTGGGATTGAACCACGCTGCAGGGAATCTGGCAGACTACGCTTCGATCGGGCTGGTAGCTTGCGCTGGCTGTACAACTGTCCTCGAGCGCTGTGCTGCACGAAAAACGAATAGTTTCCTCGTTCTTCGGGCTGTCAGCTGTCAGCAGATCTGATTTTCTGTCAGATAATGATGACGCGGCCACGTCGGCTAGCGCGCTTGGATGGATGCACAGTTCAGCTTGCGCAGTTGAGTTGTTGCGCAATCTGTCTCCTGCACAGTTCATTTGAAGGATGCACAATTTGATTTTCATTGCTTCTTTGATGGGTGCAACTTGATTTTTAGGACCTACAAGGTACAGAGGGGTGAGGACGTAAACATGCATGGTGACCGTCTTCCTGGCCACCCATCGGAAGGACGAGAAGCTCATCGACGAGAGGGTTACTCAGAGCTATGTAAGTACTAATTTAGATTTCGTTAATTTTAACATAACTTGAAGAATATACAGATAACCATATAGTTAATAATAATTAAATACTTTAGACGTTTATTAGGCTAATTTAGGTAAATACTAATTTATAGAGATGCACAATTTTCTAGGATGAGTTTATTAGGCTACGTGAGCATGCGAGTGCTAGTGCACCTGCAGAAGGAGGGGTTGGTACATCGCAGCCCTCTCCGCCTCAGTCGGAGGACGAGCTCTGAAAGACCGTCATTGGTGGTCTTCATAGGTGTAGCGCCCCGCTTTCGATAGGCGACGGACTTCATAATATGCTTACGCCGAGTCAGATCGGTTGGGAACTTAGATGGCCATCTGACTCGATCGCTAAGCTTGGTAAACGATAACACCTTGCGGCATCAATCATATCGATTTGGACGGATGTTACGAGAATCGATCCAACTAATGGAACGACTTCTGTTGGAATAAGTCCAAGATGCAGCGGGCTGCGTCTCGGCAAGTGAGCTCTATATAAGAGTCCTTTCGACGGGACCGGACCGCTGTATGGTTTTCTTGGAGCTTTTGCCGCTGGGTTTTGATGAAGTGCTTTCGCATCATTTTCCTGGATGCAATTACAAATTTCAAAGCAAGGAAAAAGAAGAAATTCTAACAAAGTGTTGGTGCCATTGCAGGAGCTCGCGTAACTAAAGCTTGACGTTGCGAAGTGCTTCGACGATCGGAACGAGCAAATAAATCGGTGGGTGATTCGCCCCCTTCTTTTCTACTCTGTCCCGCAAACAAATTCCTTGCCTCGAATTCATTCAAATCGAACGATGCCAAGTTAATTGCATGCCAATCCACTAAGGTCAAGAACTCAGGGAAAAACGTATCGATTTAGAGTAATCTACTCTGAAAAATACAAGTTTATCACATAATCCAGAAAGTTTAAGGTTCTAGTAAAAAGATAGACTATTTCACGTGCTACAAAATAATATGAAACGTCGATCATGGGTTATGATGTCTCGGATAATTTGGTGCCTACGGGACGCTAAATCGGGAGTACGGCTTTGAGGAAAATGAATCGTTGCATGAGTTGGAGGAAAATGATAATGCCGTTAAATACTGTCCGTGTTATACAAAACTGTTTTTATATGTTAAACTGTTCACGTATTGGCATGGTCATGGACAGCTTGTGCATAAGTTGATTTTCCTCGAATCGGTATCCGGGGCATCGAAATCGAATCGACCTAGGAAGAATGAATAATCATGCTTTGGCACTGATGCATTGCGGAACCGTCAGTCAGGCTTGCAACCTAGACTGAACGGGCCGAAATGCCGTTGACATAGTCCCACATGGTGTGTAACACCAATGATCGCGCATATAAGATAGTAGCATGCTCACCTATTGTCTTATGCAGGTGGTAAATATTATCTCTATTTTCATGCAGGGACGAGCACAGCCGTGGTAAAAATGTGATAAACTGCTATATTTTACTGTATGCTTTACTACTCAAAGATGGCTATCGTCATGAACTGAATTCATTTCGTTCTAAAGAGAAAGACAACTAAAGCATGCCTATCTTAACAATCAAAGTCGATTTAGACGAGTAGGTTCGTCTTGTCAACTTAGCAAGTGTGCCAATTCCCTCCCCCAATTTCCCCAGGTACGACGGGTGCTCTAAACTGAACCTGAAGTGTGGAGAGGCATTTTGAAGCTCTTCCTATGCTGAAGTATTTTGAAGCCAATCCAATCGACGACTTATCTATAAAGGGACGAATTTATGGAACAACAAGCGTTAGTTCAGGCAGCTTGTCGAGTGTATTTCTTTTTGTTTTCAATCAATGTAGCCGCAACGGCATCCAATGTAATTACGACTTGCACTTCGTTGCAAGCTATGAATGAAAAGCAAATTTCTATCTTCCTATACTGCGTCTTATATTCTGATGTGATTTGTAAAGTTTCAACTTGGCGTATTAATATGAAACTCAATGTAACATTCTTGCCTTGTACGAGTGCAATTCCAGACTCGTATAGCATCACGCCTTAGCGAGGACGATCAATTCGACAAAATAACACCGAGGACGAACGGTTTGTCGACTCGGGGCGTGACAAATTGGTATCAGAGCACAGTTATATTTTCTCAGATTTTCGAAAGATGTTTCATTGTTGGAATATCCGTTGCGATGGCTCGATTGAATGCTTGTCGACATGCTGCGTGAAATAAAAGTTCCATACAGGTAAGTCCGTAGATATCTTTGAAAAATACTAACGGATTTACTCTGTTTTGTAGGAATGACTAAGAAAAAGAACAATACCGGCACAACAACCCAAACCGTGGATAGTACGTCGAGCACAAAAAGTACTGGCCCTAGCGAGACGACTATGGAGAAAATACTACAGTTAATGGAACTGCAGCAGCAACACCTTCAGATGCAATTCAAAGCCCAATTTGATACGCAGCAGAAGCAGATGGATGCCCTGACTCAGATAGTGAGCAAGATGGCGGGCGATACCAAGGCCACGGTCATGGTACCCGAGGAGAAGTAAGGTGATCAAGATGAAGACGAGGAAGAAGAAGCTCAACCGCAAATGATAAATTCTTCTTCCTTGTTCAAGGCAAAGGAGTTCCGCAAGATGAACCCACCTAAATTAAATGGCCGAGCAGAGCCTGATGTGATCGTGGGGTGGCTCACGAAGATTGAGAACTTGTTCAATCTGCTTAGCATTGATGGGTCCCAGAGGGTGACTTATGCAGTGTTACAGCTGCAACTGAGGGCCTACGACTGGTGGGCAGCTAAGAAGCAGGAGATCTACGAAGCCGATACCGACACCACGATCTCCTGGAAAATGTTCAAGGAACCGTTCCTTGAGCAGTACGTTCCTCGCACCGTCCGTCGCCAAAAAAAAGACGAGTTCATGATGCTGCGACAGGGAAATATGTCCGTCGACGATTATGACTCGAACTTCTAAAAACTGGCAAAGTTTGTCGGCGCCTTCCTGCCCAACAAAGAAGCATGGTGTGAACGCTTCCAACAAGGCCTAAATAACCAACTGCGAAGGGACGTCATGAATCAAAGGTGTCGAACATACCGTGAATCCTACGATGCCGCTCTCGATAGTGAGCATGTCTTTGGCCGTATGTCGCATAGAGCCGCGCCTGTCGTCCGTAACCACTTCAACAAGCGTCCTAACGATGCTGGGGGATCGGAAGTATCAAAACGTCCGAACACATTTGATAACCGAGGCCATGGTAGACAACACTGCAGTAGATGCGGTAGGCGTGGGCACCGAACCACCGATTGCATTACAAGATCTTGCTATAAGTGTGGCGAGGTAGGCCATATAGTTACATATTGCCCGTAAAAAGTTCCAAATCAACACAACCCACCAAGGAACGTTCCGAATCAACACAAAGCGCCTATACTGCAAGGCACAAATGCGGTGCCCGTCAACCCGCAGAATCAACGCCATGGAGCTCAAGGCCGAGTTTATGCCTTAACTCGGGACGAGGCGTTCGCGTCCGATACTGTTGTAACAGGTATATTACTCTACAAAAATATACCTACTCGAGTACTATTCGATTCGGGTGCGATACATAGCTTTATATCTGCTGATTATGCGAAAGAAAATAAAATAACCATGCAATCACTATATATGAATATTAGCGTTAGCACTCCGTCGGGAGTCGATATGCCTGCGAACTTCATTTGTAGGGATGGCCACATTTGCATCGGGGGAAGAAATCTTTCCTTGGATTCCGTCGTACTAGACATCAAAGAGTACGATATATTCCTGGGCATGGATTGGTTGGGTGCTTGTTATGCAACGATTGAGTGCGTGGAGAAGATAGTGGTGTTTCATCTTTCTAGCGAGACAGAGTTCTCATATTCGTGCGGTACGGTCTCGAAGAAGACAATGGTGGTATCGGCAATCTCGGCGAGGCGTATGCTGCGTTCCGGCTGCGCGAGATACTTGACATTAGTTCGAGACACGCGGAAGGATAATACAAACACAATACAGACTGATGTTGTGGCAGATTTTCCTGACGTTTTTGCTGACGAGATGCCCGGGATGCCGCCGGATCAAAAAATTGAATTCTGTATCGACACCTTTCCGGATACACGGTCGATATCAAAGGCGCCTTACCGAATGGCTCCAGCAGAACTGAAGGAGCTGAAGGTGCAATTACAAGAGTTGCTAGACCGCAGATTTATTTGCCCTAGCGTCTCTCCGTAGGGAGCTCCCGTTTTGTTCGTGAAGAAGAAGGATGGATCGATGCGGCTATGCATCGACTATCGTGAACTCAACAAGGCGACCGTACGGAACAAGTATCCCTTGCCACGAATTTTTTTGACCAACTGCAAGGTGCGTCAATATTTTCGAAAATCGATCTTCGTTCAGGCTATCATCAGTTGAAGATCAAGTCCGACGATATATCGAAATCTGCCTTCCACACTTGATATGGTCATTACGAATTCCTAGTCATGTCGTTCGGTTTGACGAATGTCCCAGCCGCGTTCATGGATCTGATGAACCGAGTCTTTCGACCGCAAATCGATAAATTTGTAGTCGTGTTCATCGACGATATCCTTATCTACTTAAAGAATCGAGAAGAGCATGGGAATATTTGAAGACGGTATTGCAGACTCTACATGAAAATAAACTATATGCCAAGCAGAGTAAATACGAGTTCTGGATGAGTAGCGTGACATTCCTCGGACATGTAATCTCTGCCGAAGGTGTCGCGATGGACCTAAAGAAGATTGAAGCGGTGGTAGATTGGAAATGACCTACCTCGGCTAGCAATATCCGGAGTTTCCTGGGCTTAGCGGGCTACTACCGAAGATTCGTACGGAGCTTTTCAAAGCTAGCATCGCCTCTGACTCGCCTCATCCAGAAGGGAGTAGTATTTGAATGGAGTGACGACTGTGAATCCAGATTTCAAGAGTTGAAGCAACGGCTCATCTCAGCTCCAATCCTTGCACTTTTAGATGGTCCAGAAGGCTTTCAGATATTCAGCAACGCATCGGGAACTGGCCTCGGGTGCGTACTCATGCAGAAAGATAAAGTCATCTCCTACGCTTCATGGCTGTTGAAGCAGCACGAAAAAAACTACCCGACGCACGACCTAGAATTGGCGGCGATCGTGTTTGCGTTGAAACTCTGGCGGCACTATCTCTATGGTGTGGCTTGCAGAATCTACACAGATCATAAAAGCCTAAAATACTTGTTTACGCAACGAGAACTCAACCTACGGCAGCGATGTTGGCTCGAACTCATAAAAGATTATGAGCTAACGATCGAGTATACATCGGGCAAGGAAAATGTGGTAGCCGACGCGTTTAGCAGAATGTTTATGGAAACACTAGCCATAAATAAGGAGATACGGCGAGACCTTGAAGCGATGGGTATCGAACTCGAAATTGTGTATCGACACCTACACCTAGCTCAGTTGAAGTTAGGATCGAGCCTGCTTAGCAAGATAAAGACCGCACAGAAAGATGACTCATTCCTAAAGAAGATGCGCGAGCTGATTTCAACAGGAAGAGCGACTGACTTTGCGGAAGACGGAGATAGGACGATGCGACTAAAGGGAAGGCTCTGCATTCCTGAAACTGCCGAACTCAGAAAAGAAATTCTGACGGAGGCACACTATGCGAAGTACTCGTTACATCCTGAAAGCACCAAGATGTACAAGGACTTACGCACAAACTTTTGGTGGCACGGCATGAAGAAAGACGTGGCTACATTCGTATCGCAGTGTATGGCGTGTCAGCAAGTGAAGGCGGAACACCAAAAGCCAAGCGGAGAGCTGCAGAACCTCGTCGTTCCCGAGTGGAAGTGGGACAACATCTTGATAGATTTTATTGTGGGATTTCTGAAGACGCCGCGGGGGAATGATGCGATTTGGGTCATTATTGATAGATTGATAAGTCGGCTCACTTCATCACAATTAAAGTAGGATGGAGCATCGATCGGTTAGCACAAATCTATATCGACGAGATTGTTCGAATGCACGGGATACCGACCTCAATAATTTCGGACAGAGACGGGCGATTCCTATCGCATTTCTGGACGAGCCTACAGGCGACAATGGGGACCAAACTAAACTTTAGTTCTGCATACCATCCCCAAACAGACGGTCAGACGGAGAGGGTAAATCAAATCTTAGAGGATATGTTGCATCTGTGTACGATCGACCTAAAGACTAGTTGGGATACGCATTTGCCACTTGCGGAGTTTACGTATAACAACAGTTATCAGTCGAATATTCAGATGACTCCATATGAAGCGCTCTACGGAAGGAAGTGTCGTTCACCAATATGCTCGGATAAAGTCGGAGAGCAACAAGTGCTTGGACCGAAACTGGTGGAGCAGGCCGTCGAAAAGGTTCGCTTGATTCGAGATAGACTCCGTATCGCACATAGTCGACAAAAGAGCTACGCAGATCTTCATCGACGACCGCTAGAATTCTTGGTCGGGGACCATGTGTTTCTGAAAGTAACGCCCATGCGCGGTGTGATGCGGTTCGACGTTAAAGGCAAGTTGAGCCCGAGATTTGTAGGCCCCTTCGAGATCATCGAACGAGTTACAACGGTTGCTTATCGGATCGCACTACATCCTGCCTTGGCTGATGTGCATGATGTCTTCTACGTTTCACAACTTCGAAAATACGTGCACGATCCAAGTCATATGGTTAGCTACGATCAGTTGGAGCTATGTACTGCTTGTCTTACTCGGAGGAGCCTATTCAAATTTTGGACCATAAGGAGAAGGTGCTATAAAATCGGTCGATGTCCTTGGTCCGCGTGCTTTGGCGGAACCATTCAGTTGAAGAATCGACGTGGAAAATGGAGGCGGAGATGAAAGAGAAGTGCCCTGCGTTGTTTGTCTAATTTAAGGTCAGACCCTTGTTCTTAAGTTTCGGGACAAAACTTTTTTTAAGTGGTATATTATGTAGCTCCCCGCTTTCGATAGGCGACGGACTTCATAATATGCTTGCACCGAGTCAGATCGGCCGGGAACTTAGATAGCCATCTGACTCGATTGCTAAGCTTGTTAAACGATAACACCTTGTGGCATCGATCAATCGATTTGGACGGATGTTACGAGAATCGATCCAACTAATGGAACGACTTCTGTTGGAATAAGTCCTAGATGCAGCGGGCTGCGTCTCGGTGAGTGAGCTCTATATAAGAGTCCCTTCGACGGGACCGGACCGCTGTATGGTTTTCTTGGAGCTTTTGCCGCTGGATTTTGATGAAGTGCTTTCGCGTCGTTTTCCTGGATGCAATTACAAATTTCGAAGCGAGGGAAAAAAAAAAGAATTCTAACAAAGTGCTGGTGCCATTGCAGGAGCTCGCGTAACTAAAGCTTGACGTTGCGAAGCGCTTCGACGATCGGCACGAGCAAAGAAATCGGTGGGTGATTCGGCCCCTTCTTTTCTACTCTGTCCCGCAAATAAATTCCTTGCCTCGAATTCATTCAAATCGAACGATGCCAAGTTAATTGCATGCCAATCCACTAAGGTCAAGAACTCGGAGAAAAACGTATTGAATTAGAGTAATCTACTCTGAAAAATACAAGTTTATCACATAAACCAGAAAGTTTAAGATTCTAGTAAAAAGATAGACTATTTTACGTGCTGCAAAATAATATGAAACGTCGATCGTGGGTTATGATGCCTCGAACAATTTGGTGCCTACGGGACGCTAAATCGGAAGTACGGCTTTGGAGAAAATGAATCGTTGCATGAGTTGGGGGAAAATGATAATGCCGTTAAATACTGTCCACGCTATACAAAACTGTTTGCATATGTTAAACTGTTCACGTATTGGCATGGTCACGGACTGCTTGTGCATAAGTTGATTTTCCTCGAATCGGTATCTGGGGTATCAAAATCGAATTGACCTAGGGGAAATGAATAATCGTGCTTCGGCACTGATGCATTGCGGGACCGTCAGTCAAGCTTGTAACCTAGACTGAACGATCCAAAATGCCGTTGAGATAGTCCCACGTGGTGTGTAACACCAATGATCGCGCATATAAGATAGTAGCATGCTCACCTATTGTCTTATACAGGTGGTAAATATTATCTCTGTTTTCATGCAGGGACGAGCACGACCGTGGTAAGAAATGTGATAAACTGCTATATTTTACTGTATGCTTTATTACTCAAAGATGGCTATCGACATGAACTGAATTCATTTAGTTCTAAATAGAAAGACAACTCTAAAGCATGCATATCTTAACAATTAGAGTCAGTTTAGACGAGTGGGTTCGTCTCGTCCACTTAGCAAGTGTGCTAATCCCCTCCCCCAATTTCCCCAGGTGCGACGGACGCTCTAAACTGAAACTGAAGTGCGGAGAGGCATTTTGAAGCTCTTCCTATGTTGAAGTATTTTGAAGCCAATTCAATCGACGGCTTATGTATAAAAGGGCAAATGTATGGAACGGCAAGCGTTAGTTCAGGCAGCTTATCGAGTGTATTTCTTTCTGTTTTGAATCAATGTAGCCGCAACGGCATTCAATGTAATTACGACTTGCACTTCGTTGTAAGCTATGAATGAAAAGCAAATTTCTATCTTCCTATACTGCTGTAGAAGCATGAAAAAGAATAAAGAAAGATCCATGCGGCCAGGGAGCCCCATGCGGCTTAGAGATTTCATGCGGCTCAAGGATCCATGCGGCTCAAGCGTCTATGCGGCTCAAACAAGTTCCATGTGGCTCAGAGAGGAGCCACGTGGCCTGCAAACAGCTCTTCCGTTTGTCCTTTACTGTATTAAATGCCTTGACGACTGACAGCTCTGATACATGACAGCCCTGACACAAAAATAAAATTATGACTCCGTCATAATGGCAGACTCCTAGGGAAATGAAGGAAATCTCTGACACGATCCCCTGAGATCCAAAAACTGTCATGCGGCCTTGACACGTGGACAGTTGCATGCGGCTCAAGTAGAGACCACCCCATGCGGCTCAAGCGGAGGTTGCCCCATGCGGCTCACA
This sequence comes from Iris pallida, assembly GCA_029216955.1. Classification (NCBI taxonomy): domain Eukaryota; kingdom Viridiplantae; phylum Streptophyta; class Magnoliopsida; order Asparagales; family Iridaceae; genus Iris; species Iris pallida. Next base: position 5,009,606 of record JANAVB010002000.1, on the reverse strand, counting down.
AAGACTATCCTCATGCGGCTCACAAAGACTAGCCCCATGCAGCTCACAAAGACTATCCTAATACGGCTCACAAAGACTAGCCCCATGCGGCTCACGAAGACTGTCTCCATGCGGTTCACGAAGAAGGCACCCATCATACACTCATACAGCTCAGATCATTACCATGCGGTTTAAATGTTCAGGGGGCCACTCTCAAGCAGCCTTGACACGTGGCCAGCCTTATGCGGCTCAATGAGGAGCAACCTTCCTGCGGCTCAGATTTTGGCAGTGGCTCGCGGTTAAGACATGTGGCATGATAGCTGGACACGTGACATCAAATCGATCGAAATCCCTCAACAAATCCCAATAAAATATTGGGATCGAATCAGATCATTTGCAATCAAGCAAATTAATGACACGTGTCGAGAAATCCGAGATTGACAAATCATAAGGATTTATGTCAATTATCATTAATTACCCACAAAAGATTTGATGCAATCACATTTATTGCTCAAATCTCGTAGATTCAAGATGAACGGCCCGGATCCAGTTATCCTTAGCCGTCGACTTTTAAGAATGGGAAATCATTGCAAAACCCTAATGATACCCCCCACTCTTATAAATAGCAAGGTGCCATTCCCTTGCGAGGAGATATACAGAGAGAGAGGAGATTCTCAGATTAAAAAAAAAAGACACAGAGAGCCAGAGAGCTAGAGAGAGAATATACAGAGATCAAAAGGAGAGCATTTCTTCATCAACGCCAAGCAGTTCTTCTACAGAGCCAAGGCTGCACCCGATCGTCCAAGAAGTAAGGCAGAGCTGCCGTCGCTTTCCCGAGCCTCTACCGTCACCCCCAGAATCTAAAATAAATAATTGTACTTAGATTGTTGTACCTAGGTTTTCGTCCCTAGGCTTTCTTTGTACAAGCGAGTTTGTATTGTGAAGTAAAAGTCCAGTCCTCCGATAATTGTTCTGCTCTTTTATATTTCATGACAAACACGATGGCGACTCTGCTGGGGACAAACTTCTCCATGGCTGAGGAGTTGGTGACGCAATCGGATGCAACCAAACTTGGCTCCACGCAACAGAAGATGGTCGTCCGCTTCGACCAACAGGCGTTTGAAGAAAAGCTCTCCGACGGGAGCGCTGGCCCGGTCCAGAAGCAAACCCGCATAGAGAAGGCTCGCAGGGAGTGGAGGCCAAAATCATTTGCTCCTCCCCAAGCCCTGGACGGAGTACTCTCTGCTACTCAACACGGCGAAGGCGATTCTCATGCGGCCCCACTTCAAGCCATAGAGGACTATGCTGTCCCCAAGTCCGGCAGAGGAAAGCACTACGATGCTGGACTTACAGGGACAAAAAGTGATTCTATGCGCCCCAAGAAGAAGCCGAACACTCATGCGGCCAAGACTGCCAGCCGCATGAAGAATGTCTATGCGGCCAGATCCTCCAGCCTCATAGAGAAAACTCATGCGGTCGAGACTTCCAGCCGCATGAAGAAAGCCTATGCGGCTACAACTGCCAGCCGCATGAAGACTGCTGACTCCAGCCGCATACTGCCTGCTCCTCGCAGCTCAGGCTCAGTCTTCGATCGCCTCTCCTATGGTCCTGATCTCTTGTGCTCCCAAGAAGACATGCCTGATTCTCTCCAGCACCACTTAGACTCTTCCTACAATGGGCCCTCACGTACTAGAGTGAAGAAGTCTAGGGCAGCACGAGCTTGGCAAGCTCGGTCCGCTGATCCGACCTCTGACCATCCGAGCGTCCCACATACTGTTATGCGGGCCTCTGATGGGAAGTTGTACAGAACCACTCGAGTCCAGCCCCCGGCGGCAAACGAACGAAGTGGTTCCCAAAAGTCTCCCAAAATCCAGGGAGCAAACCTGGTCGCTCCAGACCCATCTGACTCACGTGAGGCCATCCTCCACAATCGCAAGGAAAGAGAAGGTGCCCCAGGGTGCAAAGAGTCCTCCCACGGACGTTACTGCACACAAATCATCGTCAACTGCTGCTGCAACAATGCAACAGCAAGAGAAGACCGACAATCTGTTTTCCAAAGACTGCAACGACCGAGCTCAGAGGACGAAGTGCCTCCCATCATCTCTTGCAACTCCACTTAAAATATCCCCGCTGATGGGAGAGAGAAGAAGATAAACGTTTCCAGCCCGAAAATTTTAACCACTGCAGCTAAGAAACTATCGTCTAAACGGCTGTCCTCCACCGGAGTATTCCAAGGCACCCATTCGAAGATAAAATCTGCTACAGCCGGAGATTCATCATCAGCACCGCTGGGGGTTACTGAAATAGGGGGTAGCACTCCTCAGAACATCCACAATAATTCGATGTTCCAAGGAGATGAGCCCGAGGATACAATAAATGTCGACGTCCCCGAGGACGTCCACGACTCTTAAGACGAAGCAAGCTCCGAAGTTGGGGGTACTATGCCTTCTGAGTCCGAACCAGAGGAGAACATTCCCACATCTCCCGATGACTTCTCGGTACATAGGTATGACTCGGAGGATACATCCTCCACCGTCCCATCCGTCTCTCCTCATGTAAGGACGGTGTTCATGACAGACAGCAACCAAGGCGGTTCCAGTGATCGCCAACGCATCGACACTCTGGAGGCCATACTGCATACCTTGGTCAAGTCTGTAGACGAGATCAAAGCGGCCCTTCCAACTCTGCAAGGAGGGACGCCTGGCCAAACAAGCGCGGGTCCTGCGGTCAATGCGGACTCGAACTCAGCGGCACTGAATCCGGACAACAATCCTCCTGAAATAACGGCCCCTACCGCTGTAGATGAGGCCCGAGAAGCGAGAAGAGAGGTCCAGGAGCTCCGAGCCATGTTTCACGCTCGAGAAAACTCTCAAGACCTCAGAATACGGCAACCATACCCTGCTGCATGAGGGATGTCCCCTTCCCGCCAAGATATAAGCCGTTCAACATCAACCCTTATGATGGCAAGACCTCCGCAAGTCGGTACATCACTTACTTCGAGGTCACCACCGACCATCTGCCCCATGACGATGCCATCCTCACACGATTATTCATTGGGGCATTGGAAGGAGTCACCTTCGACTGGTATCGCAACCTGCCAGATAACTGTATCCACTCCTTCGCCGGCTTCAAGTACATGTTCTTGGAGAGATTCTAGGAAGTAGGGCAGGACATCACAATGTCCACCCTCATGGACGTCGTCCAAGGGGAGAAAGAGCTGACAAGGAACTATATCGAGCGGTTTTGCCAAACCGCAATGAAGTTGCCGTCTGGAAATCCGGATTCCTCTTTGATTGAAATTTGCCAAAAGAGATTGCTCCTAACAATCAGTCTCTGGATGGGCGAAAGTCAATTTAAGGACTGGAAGACGTTTATCATCAGTGCCACTAGCGCCGAAGAACGGTTGAAGAAGGCTCGCCAGCTGGGATTATACATCTCGGAGGGAGAGAACAAGGGCAAGCGTCCTGATACCAACAACGACAATGGGGGTACCCCCTCCAACAATCGGGACAACAAGGGTAAGTAGGCTATGGTGGCCGACACAGCCCAGAAACTTGAGTCAAAACCAGCAGACAAACAATGGCCGCAAATAACATACTCCTTCGAGGACGGCCACGTCAAGCCCATCTTGGACATGCTCATACAAGGAGACAGAATTCAGCTCCCTCCACCAAGACGAGAACCTCGGCTGGCAGAAATGGAGAGCCCGAATTACTGTCATTATCACCGCTATGTCCACCATGCTACACACGACTGCTACCAACTGAAGCGATACATCCAGCATCTGATCGATTCGAACGCTCTGGCCATCAATTTTGAGGAGGTAACTGTGGCGGCCAACATGGTGTCCGTATAATTCGAAAGCTTCCCTCCAACAGAGACTCAAGACGGGGTGGTACCCATCCCTCTGGCGACAATGGAGATTGCTAATCTTCTACCTCCTCGGGATCAGGCTGCTGGTCTGGTACCTCTCACCACGTCACGGGGGGAAATTATGTGGGTCCATCCAGATTTGGTACCTGAAGTGACCCAGTCCATACCATCTTCCATTCGCAAGAAGAAGAGTGGAAAAGTCAGATCCTGTCACATAATCTCGGCAGATATCGAAGAAGCCACAGCTGTCGTTACTCGGTCTGGGGCACAATCCCAACCTGTGGCTGATAACTCGGCTGAAGATCATCAGCCCGCTACAACTGACGCTCCGGGACCTTCTCAGCCTCCGACGACCGACAAGCCTAGGTCGAAGGAGACCCGCTTTGACAAATCCCTCCGAAAAGAGGCACCGCAAGGGCTGGAGAGGCTCTACAACTTCGACATCTTGGCACAATTGGCCAACACACCGGCCAAGTTGTCATTATACGAGCTCCTGAGGCTTTCAAAGGATGTTCGCGCAGCTTTGAGCGATGCACTCCAAAATACGGACGTGTACCTAGCTCAGGTCAACGTCACGGAAGAAAGCCCGCCTGCAGATCTCCAAGACAGCGCTTGCACAGGAGCGATGTCCAATATCGTCTTCACTCCACAGGACATGCTCATCAAAACTAATCTGCATGATCGACCGTTATACTACACCGGATACATCGGGGACGTAAAGGTGGACCGAATGCACATTGATCCTGGGTCTTCCATAAGCATCATTCCGAAGGGTCTGCTACATCATCTTCGTATTCCGATGCATCGCCTGACGCCAACAAGCACCGCCATTAGCGGTTTTAATTCGGACAGGAGCTACCCAATTGGGAAGATTCATTTGAAGTGCCAAATCGGCGATCTCCAGTCAGAAGTGACCTGTTATGTCATAGATGCGGATACTTCTTACAACGTCCTCTTGGGGCGCCCTTGGATACACGATTACATGATCGTGCCGTCCATGCTGCATCAGTGCTTCAAATATGTCGACAAACATGGCTTTGTGAGAACAGAATTTGCCGACATCGATCCCTTCAAAGGAGTCGAGTCCTACTACTCGGATTCCTGCCTAAACGAGAAGTCGAAGAGGCACCTGGATGAAGATGTACAGGCTCGAATAGAGACGGCCTCAGGATCAGAAGAACCTCTGACGATCCACCTTCAAGCTCGCAAACATGGCCGATCTGCACCCCTTACGACCGCTCTGCGTAAGGATGCGATCAGCCTCTCGGTACAAGAAGGGCAAATGATAATCCGGCTGCCAAGGTCCGGCCAAGCGCCGAGACCCACAACGGAGCCACTGACAATCAGGTTACCGAGAGTCGGCCAGCCACAAGCAGAGAAGTTCAACCCCTCTGACAAACCAATGACGATTCGTCTTCCCAAGAAGAATCGTCACCCCAATGCAAAGTCTGGGGCTTCTAGCGAACCAACAACTCCCCGTCCAGCATCGAGTACCAAACTGGGGGTCGCTAGCGAACCGACTACTCTCCGTCCAGCATCGAATACCAAACCAGGGGCCGCTAGTTTGCCAATGACTCCACGTTCTAATCCACCAGCAGAACCTCTGACGATCAAGCTGCCCAGGTCATCCTCTCAGTCTTCATTTATACAGGGGGTGACCGAAGAAGAACCGGAGCTGGCCAAGTTTGTGGCTGCCCACACTGATGTTCCCTCCGCAGATGATGGTCTATCTTTGAACTACCTCGAGCTTAATAAGCTTTGCACAATGTATGCTATGGAACACGGTATAGGCACTCACCTACACACACAGGTGACAAATATTTACACCGCAAACCAGCTTATTCCAGTGGAAGACGCCTACCGCATAATCGAGGGAGGGGACCATCCAATCATCTTCGGCCGGAAGGACGACCCATAGCCCTTCACCCTAGAGAAGGCCGATCTCGAATCAGATGCCGGGAGACTGCCTCTGTATCTTTATAGCCCCCAATCCAAATACCTCATGCAAAAATATGGATATGATCTAGAGACTACGCCAGGCTTGAACTACGGCACCGGTCGACGATTGCCTTTGAAGCCACCAGTCTCGGCTGGCAAACCACAAGATTACTACAACAAAACCAGATATGGGCTAGGTTATGTCACACTCGCGACAACCCCTGAAAGCTCAGACGAGGAATGCGATTGGCACTCACATTCAACCGGATCACCCACTTCTGATTCGGATACCAGCATCGGAGGCGTATTCAGGCAAGTCCTAGCGGTCAATATGGTATTCGTCGACGCTTACGAAGAAGATGAAGATATTCCTGAAATCCTCGAGCTAGAGCCGTGGGCCCAACAGCTGGATGCACAATGGGAAAAGCGGTTCGAATAGAGAGAACCTTCCACCGAAGATGAGGTTATACAGGTCGACCTCGGCAGCGAATCTTCTCCAAAACCAATCTTCGTCAGTAAAAGCTTAACAGACGAAGAGTGAGAATCGCTACTGGAACTTGTCAAAGAATATATTGATGTGTTCGCCTGGAGCTATGAAGACATGCCAGGACTAAACCCCGAAGTTGCCCTTCACAAGCTCAACATTCGGCCAGATGCGAAGTCGGTCAAACAACAACAGTGACACTTCCGCCCGGGCATCATGGATGTGATCGAAGCTGAAGTCAACAAACTAATAGCCAGCGGCTTCATTCGTGATGAACAACATCCAGACTGGGTCGCCAACATAGTTTCGGTCCTTAAGAAGAATGGGAAGATTCGAATCTGCATCGACTTCCGTAATCTGAATGAGGCATGTCCCAAAGATGAATTCCTCCTCCCTATCACAGACATCATGATTGACAACACATGCGGCTTCGAACGCATATCACTCATGAATGGATTCTCGGGGTACAACCAAATCAAGATGTCTCCTGACGACGAAAAGCACACATTATTCCGAACACCGATTGGCACGTACTGCTATACAGTCATGTCCTTTGGTTTAAAGAATGATGGCGCCACATACCAAAGAGCCATGAGTGTCATCTTCAGAGACCACTTACGCAAGACGGTGGAGTGCTACCGTCAAGAGTCGCTGTAAGGGAGACCATCTGCAGGATCTAAGAACGGTATTCAACCTGATACGAGCGCATAATTTGAAAATGAACCCTACAAAATCTTTCTTGGGCGTATCCAGCGGAAAGTTCTTGGGTTTCATCATCACCGCCCAGGGTATTCATGCAGACCCTGAGAAGACGAAGGCCATTATGGAGATGGCCCCCAAAAAATCTTCGCGAACTCAGAGGCCTTCAAGGGAGACTAGCTTACATCAGGAGGTTCATCTCTAACCTCTCCGGGCGATGTCGAACATTCACCCATCTCATGAAGAAAGGCATCTCATTCGTATGGGACGAAGAATGTCAGCGTGCCTTCGACAGCATCAAAGAATATTTGTCGAACCCTCCAGTCCTGGTGGTCCTGGTTGCGGGAAAACCATTCCTGCTCTATGTACGAGCAATAGAACATTCCCTCGGGGCTCTGCTGGCACAAAACAACGATGCAGGACATGAACAAGCCATATATTACCTCAGTCGAATGATAATTGGGCCAGAGCACAGATACACTGCTATGGAGAAGGAATGCCTCGCCCTGGTGTTCGCCATTCAAAAGACGCGGCACTATGTCACAGGACAAACCATACATGTGATCTCACGAGTCAACCCTCTCAGGGTCCTCATGACTAAACCAGGGGCACTCAGCTCCCGCCTCGCCATATGGGCAATATTGCTGTCTCCTTATCATATGATTTCGTCCCGCAAAAGGCTGTTAAAGGACAAGCTCTGGCAGACTTTTTAGCAGCCCACCCAGGCTCGGAGTCGTCCAGAATATATGAAGAAATCCCAGATGAGGTCGCCGACTCGCATGCAACCTCTCATAATGATATATGACAAATGTTCTTCGACGATGCTTCGAGAACTGGACCTCAGGGCAACATCATCGTCGGAGTCGGGGGGGTGCTGGTTTCTCCTTCCGTGTTGGTGATCAATCGCGCTTACTCTCTCACAGAGCCCTGCTCTAACAATGTGGCCGAGTACAATGCTTTGGTCATTGGCCTCCAACTTACAAGAGAGCTGGGGGTAGAATATCTCGAAGCATACGGCAATTCGTAGTTAATCGTCAATCAGATCCGGGATTCATACGAAGTCCGCCATGAAGACATGATTCCCTATCACCAAATAGCAATCAACATTATTTCGTCATTTGAGGGGTTCTTCATCGAACATGTTTCCAGACTCCGAAATATCGAAGCCGATGCCTTAGCAGGCCTGGCCGCTTCCCTGGCAGTGCCAAATCATACTCATCAATCGGTAGATGTGATAGGCCACAAACTGGTCTGCCCCAAGAACAACGTTCAACTCGTGGCGAGTTATTCCGCTCAGACAATCGACGAAGTCCCAGACTGGAGACAACCATTCATTGACTTCGTAGTCTACGACATCCTACCCGAGAACCCAAAAGAGGCCACCTCTATCCGAAGGCGTTCTCTCAGATTCATCTACGATACAGAGACAAAAATGTTGTATCGCCGATCCTATGATGGATTATTGCTTCGATGTCTGTCAAACGCAGAAGCCAAAGAAGCTGTACGTGAAGCTCATGACGGTGTCTGCGGGGCCCATCAGCCTGGCCCTAAATTACAAGACCGTCTTCGTCGGATGGGATACAACTGGCCCACGATGGTAGCAGATGTGATAGACTATGCAAGAAAGTGCAAAGCCTGCCAAGTCCACGCGGACTTCATCCACCAGCTATCCGAATTTCTACATCCGACGGTGGCATCCTGGCCGTTCGAAGCATGGAGAATGGATATCATCGGTCCGATCGCTCCACCTTCTTTCCGAGGACATCGCTTCATACTCGCAATCACGGATTACTTCTCCAAGTGGGTGGAAGCTGTCCCGCTTGCAGAAGTAAAGACTTCAAATGTGATCAGCTTCCTCAAGCATCACGTCATCTATCGCTTTGGACTGTCCCGAAGGATCATCCACGATAATGGTCCACAGTTTGCAAGCCATGCCTTCTATCGGTTCTGCGACAAGCACCGCATCCAGAATATTGCTTCAACACCATACAATCCGGCTGCAAATAGGATGGCAGAAGCATTCAACAAAACAATCATCAAACTTCTCAAGAAGTTCGTATCATCCAACAAATACGACTGGAACAAGAAGCTTGGTGAATGCTTATAGGCATATCGTACTACAGTCCGAACAGCCACTGGAAACACACCATTTTCCCTGGTGTACGGGAGTGAAGCAGTCCTCCCATTGGAGACTCAAATACCCTCACTCCGTGTCGCCCTTACTTACCAATTAACGACGGATGATAACTACCATCGCCGACTACAAGAGTTGGAGGCCTTAGATGAAAAATGCCACTTAGCTCAGCAACGAATCGAGCTATACCAAGCGCGCATCTCTGGAGCCTTCAACAAGAAGGTTAAAATCAGAACATTCCAGGTGGGCGACCTTATTCTGGCAGTCCGGAGGCCGATGGTCATGACTCACAAAATTGTCGGCAAATTCCAGCCAAAGTGGGAAGACCCGTTCATCATTGATGCTGTATTCTCCAACGGTGCTTACCGCCTCGTAAAACAAAACGGAGACTTGCTCATGTTGCCCATCAACGGCAAGTTCCTGAAGAAATATTATGTCTAAACAATATTTTCCAGATTATTGAGTTATGTACCCGCCGGTGCCGCTGAACTCACTCTCACAATATTCCAGATTACCGAGTCATGTACCCGCTGGAACCGCTGAACTCACTCTCACAATATTCCAGATTACCGAGTCATGTACCCGCTGGTACCGCTGAACTCACTCTCACAATATTCCAGATCATCGAGTCATGTACCCGCTAGTACCGCTGAACTCACACTCACAAAATTCCAGATTGCTGAGTCATGTACCCTCTGGTACCGCTGAACTCACGTCCTTCTTCCACAAAAATCCCAAATTACCAAGTCATGTACCCGCTGGTACCTCTGAACTTACACTTTGATTCCAAAACTCATGGATGGCCGAGTTATGTACCCGTTGGTACCCCTGAACTTACATCCCGGTCACTCTTTCGGGGAAAAGTTGTGTATGACCATACCTCTGAACTTTCCTCCTGAAGGAGCTCCTTCCTCATGATCCATTACCCGCAATCCCAGTGCACAAAAAGGGTAACAGATCCACAAAATTCTAAAACGACCATGTCGATGTTACCTCTGAGTCGTCTTAATTTCGCCAAAAACAAATCACCCCTCTACATAGAACTTCCATGTCCTTATTACCTCTGAGTCGTTCTCTGTACCCCCCTTCATTGAGCCCACTCCTGCCATGTCCTCATTTCCTCTGAGTGGGAAGGCTCCGTCGAAGAAACCCTCATGCTTGCCATGTCCTCATTACCTCTGAGTAAGTATGTTGATCCTTTTCGACTTACTATCTGTATCCACAACCGGAGTACGCCAAGGATAGTAAGTCCACAAATATCCTCCGTTGAGTCCACTCCTGCCATGTCCTCATCACCTCCGAGTAGGAAGATTCTGCGGTAAGAAAACCCTCATGCTTGCCATGTCCTCATTACCTCTGAGTAAGTATGTTGGTTCCCTTTCATCCTATTATCCGTATCCTAAACTAGGATACGCCAAGGGTAATAGGCCCACAAATGTCCTGTGCTAAGCTTCTCAGCACATGCCCACCTTCTCTCATCATGCCCCGGGAGCCCAGCTGCTCCATGGCATTCTTCTTCCCGATACTCGGAACGTCCACGACAACACGACCGTGGAACCATTCTAGGTATCCCCAATCAAACTTGTTATCCGTACCTAAAACCAAGGTATGCCAGGGGTAACAGGTCCACAGATAAGTCCTCCATACGGGACACACATCACCACAATACCACAGGCAAAACAAACGATACAAATGGAGGGTAGAATGGAAAGTACTCTTTATTTGAAAGACGAAAAAGCATTACATGTTTTGGGACCACGTCCCTCTCAAAAAGAAAAAAAAGAAAACAGAAAACAAAAAAAGAAAAGGCCGACTATAGTTCGGCATTACACAATTCTAAGAGACGGTTTCTCATCGAGGAAGCCGCTTTCTTGCCCTTCGCAGCAGCAGAGGCGACCTTGGAAGACTTGGGGGCCATTTGCGACGGTCGGAGAAGGGAGATAAGGAAAGACAGTGAAGACAGCAGGAGTTGGGGACGAAAGAGAAAGTAAAGAAATCCCTCCGACTGAACTCGTCCCTATTTATAAACCAAAGTAGGGCGTTTCGATTCTCGTGTAAAACAAAAACCGACCCTTCGGTTATCGAGGCGAGCCGCCTAAAATGAAGGCCAAACTCCTGGGATCCTGCCCCGAAAAGTGGCCTTAAAACTGACAGCAGATCAACAGCATTTAATACGAAAGATCTTCATACGTGGCAGGATGACGTGGCGAAGAGCTATACGGCCCGAAAGTCCCTGCGGCTGATTGACTCAATGCGGCTGAGACATCCATGCGGCCGAGACATCCATGCGGCCAGGACATCATATGCGGCCAGAAGAATTTATACATGGCCATGTTTCTTGTTCAAAGTATTTCAATTTTGTAAATTGAAAACTTTGAAGGGGGTCTTGTAGAAGCATGAAAAAGAATAAAGAAAGATCCATGCGGCAAGGGAGCCCCATGCGGCTCAGAGATCATGCGGCTCAAGGATCTATGCGGCTCAAGCGTCTATGTGGCTCAAACAAGTTCCATACGGCTCAGAGAGGAGCCACGTGGCCTGCAAACAGCTCTTCCGTTTGTCCTTTACTGCATTAAATGCCTTGACGGCTGACAGCTCTGATACATGACAGCCCTGACACAAAAATACAATTATGACTCCGTCATAATGGCAGACTCCTAGGGAAATGAAGGAGATCTCTGACACGATCTCCCGAGATCCAGAAACTGTCATGCGGCCTTGACACGTGGACAGTTGCATGCGGCTCAAGTAGAGACCACCCCATGCAGCTCAAGCGGAGGTTGCCCCATGCGGCTCACAAAGACTATCCTTATGCGGCTCACAAAGACTAGCCCCATGCGGCTCACAAAGACTGTCTCCATGCGGTTCACGAAGAAGGCACCCATCATACACTCATGCGGCTCAGGTCATTACCATACGGTTCAAATGTTCAGGGGGGCACTCTCAAGAAGCCTTGACACGTGGCCAGCCATATGCGGCTCAATGAGGAGCAACCTTCCTGCGGCTCAGATTTCTGTAGTGGCTTACGGTTAAGACATGTGGCATGATAGCTGGACACGTGGCATCAAATCGATCAAAATCCCTCAACAAATCCTAATAAAATATTGGGATCAAATCAGATCATTTGCAATCAAGCAAATTAATGACACGTGTCGGAAAATTCGAGATTGACAAATCATAAGGATTTATGTCAATCATCATTAATTACCCACAAAAGATTTGATGCAATCATATCTATTGCTCAAATCTCGTAGATTCAAGATGAACGGCCCAGATCCAGTTATCCTTAGCCGCCGACTTTTAAGAATGGGCAATCATTGTAAAACCCTAATGATACCCCCCCCCCACTCTTATAAATAGCAAGGTGCCATTCCCTTACGAGGAGATATACAGAGAGAGAGGAGATTCTCAGATAAAAAAAAGAGAGACACAGAGAGCCAGAGAGCTAGAGAGAGAATATACAGAGATCAAAAGGAGAGCATTTCTTCATCAACGCCAAGCAGTTCTTCTACAGAGCCAAGGCTGCACCCGATCGTCCAAGGAGTAAGGCAGAACTGTCGTCGCTTTCCCGAGCCTCTACCGTCATCCCCCAGAATCTAAAATAAACAATTGTACTTAGATTGTTGTACCTAGGTTTTCGTTCCTAGGCTTTCTTTGTACAAGCGAGTTTGTATTGTGAAGTAAAAGTCCAGTCCTCCGATAATTGTTCTGCTCTTTTATATTTCATGGCAAACAACTGCGTCTTATATTCTGATATAATTTGTGAAGTTTCAACTTAGCGTATTAATATGAAACTCAATGTAACGTTCTTGCCTTGTACGAGTGCAATTCCAGACTCGTACGGCATCATGCCTTAGCGAGGACGAACGATTCGGCAAAATAACACCGGAAACGAACGGTTTGTCGACTCGGGGCATGACAATTGGGGTACATACTATGGTACAGGATCCTACGACATATTTGTTGTGACGCAGGCATCTAGGGCACCCTCTACCAGCGTGCATTCACAGCCCTCATAGGCCGAGTCGGCCCGAGTCGAGGATACCATTGCCCGCCAGATTGTTGAGCTTTGCGATGATATGCTGAGGAGGATTTTTGAGCATCCAGGGTCTCAGGCGTAAGGGGACGCTGCGTCGGTCACCGCACGCTTTGACGAGCTCGAGCGCACCGTGGAGGACGTACAGGGGACGCAGGAGTCCATTTACGGCACCGTTACTAGGATATCGGCTTGCATGGAGCAATACAGCGCCAGACTGCTAGCCCTAGAGGAGGCATGGACGCACCCATCTCCAGCGGTTACACTGTCTCCTTCTCCAGCGGTTACACTGTCTCCTTCTATAGTGGTTACACTGCCTCCTCATTCATCGTCGTCGGTGGTTCTTACACCGGAGCAGTATGCTTACCTTTTTTCCAGGGGCGGTAATGCTCCTCATGATCAGCCGTAGTCAACATATTGTTGTGTGATGGCCCATTGTTGGGTCTTTTATGTGTTTCTACATACATTGTTATTGTATTATATTTTTGGATACTTTGTGTTTGTGATTGTGTTTCATATTTTTTGACACTGTTGTTGAAATATTTTAATATATCTATGTTTTGCTATTACTATCTTCTACCGGTGTTGAGTGTTCCACCGAAGGGGTCAGCAAACCCAGGGAATTCTATGGAGGGTTGCTCTAGGGCTTGCATTGGCCAGTAAATGCTGCTACAAATGCTGCTGTAGGTGCTGCTGCAAATGTTGTATTTTTTTAAAAAAAATTTAGCGACGTTTAGCGACGTACAGTGACGAAAAGAAACGTCGCTAAATAAGTATCGGAACGTCGCTAAATACGTGTCAACACGTCGCTGATAGTCGCTACCGTGCTGACTGGCAAAACTGCCATTTAGCTATAGGCGTCGCCAATACGTCGCTATGTGTCGGTAATATAGCGACGTGCCGACGTCGCAGAACGTCGCTAATGTCCTGATATGCCTGGTCAGCATGGTTGTAATGGGCATCGCAACAATGTCGCTAGATGACGTCGGTAAAGGCAGTCGATGTACGTCGCTAGTAGTCGCTATATCAGCGACGCGTCTACGTCTCTAATTGTCGTCGCAATAACGACGTATTGCGGCATTTTTGTGTTTAGCGACTAGGTAAATCGTGACTACGTCGAAACGTCGCTAATTACGTTGCCAATTCGATTTAGCGACGTATCTGCCTATTTTAGCGTTATTTTCTGGCGTCGCTGATTCGACAAATTTTGGTAGTGCCTTAGCTATGTGGATGCGTCTTTTTTATTATCACGCCTACTTGTTGTCACGACCCGTACCTACTTCTCGGGATACGAGTGCGTGTCCAAGCCCAGCCTATGCCGCGGTATCGGCGATAGTACGCTGTCTAGCCCGTAATAAACAAAGTGCTCATAAATACTAACTGCTCATTCACAACAACTAAATTAATTTTATAAAATTTAGAAATTTTACATTTGAAGAAGAATGTAAGCTTTTACAATTATAGAAAACTACCACACATCTAACTAGTCTTCTATGGTTTGGCCTTCGAGTCTCTATCTCCCCCTCGTATGGTCCCTAGCGCAAGAGTAGGCACGTCAATTTCACCTATAACAATGATCCAGTCAGGAAATGAGCAGAGTACAACCATATTGCAATTAATGTTGTTAGTCCAAAATAAGTTAGAACAACGAGAAACCATGATGGCAAAGAGTATATAAAGAACTAGCAAGATATGAACTAACATGATATGAACTAGCACTAGCAAGATATGAACTAGCAGAATGAAACTAGCAAGGCATGAACTAAGGAGATACGAACTGGCAAAATGTAAACTAGCAAGATGTGAACTAACAAGATATGGACTAACAAGATAATTGACTAGATAAAGGAAAAATAGGAACAACTATGTGTGTGTGAAATACCTTTTAATACGTGAATGGCTGGGCTAATACGGCACATCATACGATGGTTATCCACAATAATAGGGTACGGCTAACTCATACGTGGGGTGTATGACTTAGCTATCCACAATCAAAATAGTTGGGTTTGTTCACGTACTTACCGAGTATTTCTCCTCCTGACTCTCTAACAATCAATAACGGTCAATGATACACTAAGAAGGGTATAATAACTATGGTGTCACAATCGTGTCTCAACGAAATATCAAGCAATGTCTCAACGGGATATCAAACAAGGAAACGATAGAGAACGTTATAATGAACTAAAACATACATGCAATACTGTACTTGCCAGAATCCTTGTACAAACCGTAGTCACAAGTAGAGGATGAGAGAAATGCTGATCTAGAAGCTGTCAACCTATAACACATATCGAACCACGGACCATGCACAAAAACCACAAGTCAATTCTAATGTTCTAGTTCTAAATTCATAGAATAGTTGCTAGTTGGGTTACTAATCTAATAATAGTTAATTCTGGAATAAATTACTTAAAAACATCATTTAACCTAATAATAATCTAAATATAATCTAAACATGCAAGTTTGGCCATCAAAAGTCATGTTTCCAATTTTGGAAACCATGTCACGTAAATCGAGGCATGTCGTTGACTATCTAGTCAAACGTCGTAAACTCTAGATTTTGAAAGTGCATCTTGGTAGATTTCAGTGCCACGAGTGCGCTGGAATCAACCGTGCCATAAAATTACGCTTTGGTCAAAAGATATCGGCGTTATGGCTAATCGTGACCAAAACGGTGATCAACGATCAATTCTGAGTTCAACAGAATAACTAAAATACTAGATGAACAAAATAGTTTCTGGAAAAAATATATATCGTAAAGCTCTGTGTTGGCTTTCCGAAACTTCAAACGTCCTCCCAGAATCTCGAAAACACCAAAACGTGTCAAATTTCGGACAACCGACACTCTACGAATTCTCAAGAAATTTAGGAACAAACTATACGAAAATAAATTACATATTCAAAAGTTTACCTCGAGACGAATCCAATAAAAAAACGGCACGAGAATCTGAGATCGGAGTTAACGACAATCGTATCGGAAAGTCGGGGGTCTCCTTGGAATCAAACACCTCAAAGTCGGTCAGGATAATTAGGGTTTTAGAATATAATACTATATATAGGAGATGAGAGAGGCGGTTATTGTAGCGTCGACATGTGGGCCTACGGTTGGGCTTGGGTGGCTGATGCGTGGGCCCCATTATGTGCTGACTGTGTTATTAATTTAGGAAAATAGTTTTATTTACTAGAAAACAGTTTTTAACTAGTTTTGCTTAATAAAAATCATAATAAATAGTAAAAATAATCAAAAAAATCTGGAAAAATTATAAAAAATATAAAATAACAAATAGAACCCTAGAAAAATATTTGGGGTCAATATTTGCTCATATGCTAGCACAATAAATTCTAGAAGTCCTAGAAAATAGGTTTTCCAATATTAAAATTATCGAAATAATTCCAGAAAAATTGTAAAAAATTACAGAAAATATATTTAAACTTTTAGAATATAAATAAAAATACTTTACCTCAAATTTGCCCGAAATGGTCTCATAATAAATAATGGAAGCCTTTAAAATATATAAAACTAAATAAAATAAATATCTAAAAATTATCTAAAAATTATAGTAAGCTATAAAATAGCTAAACAATGCTTACTAAGGTCCAAATGACCATAATATGATTATAGCTCCCTTATGAGCTTAGGTACGACTCCTAATGACCATAAAAGTAAATCATAATCAAATAAAAATAATAAAAATAAAAAATCGGAAAGTGGCTTACACTTGTGCAGTTGAAAACTTTTGTTTTATTAGCGCGAAGGTCAAGCTGAGGCACGTTCGTCGAAGCCACCCACCTGAGCGAGGAGTCGCCTCGACCGAGCGGGTCTTCGAACAGCCATTACATGGCTAAGTCCGAACGCCATCGGCATTTTGATTCCTCAGATTGACTGAGCGGTGTAATGCCCCGCTCCGCACGATACATTACGCTGAAGCGTTGACTCAACGAGTCGCGTTGACGTGAAGGAAATGTATCGATGCAAAATGATACGAGAGTTAAGTTGTCCCGAGCAATGCATCAAACTAAGTTGATGCGAAGAGTTGCCTTGCCCCGAAAGAATGCATCGAGTTGAATCGATGCGAAGCACCGTATTGCCCCAAAGGATGAGTGCGTTGAATAGGCTCGAAGATTCTAAGAAATCGAATCGACCAAGGCGCAAGTCCGAATCGATACAAGTATTGATTTTAGTTGGTTTCGTGTGCAGGTTATACTTTGACGGGAAAATATTAGAGGTCGATCTTTTGCAATATTTAGTAAGGGGTCCGCGAAATCAAATCGTCGCCTTGCGACGGGATGAGACTTGGGCACGCTAAGGCAAATCGGACGTATAACTCAATGAAGCACGAAGTGCTCGAATGGCTAAGTCAGGAGAGTGGCCGTGCAATAAAGTTAGGAAATCGAGCCGCATCGGCTCGGCGAAACGACAAAGGCATATCGACTCAAGGTGGGAGGATTGACTTCTTTGTACTCCTTCATTCGATAAGTCAAATATATCATTGTATGCTAAGTTAACCTATCGGCGCTACGGGCGTGGTCCGATCGGAGATAAATCATAGTGTGAGTCGAACACTAAGTTAGAACAATTGAAATAAAACGTGCATCAAATGCACGAGTCGCTATGGAACATTGGATATCGCTAAGGCGAGCGCCTCGGTGCGCAAGCCGTAAGAACATAGTATAACTGTACTCGACGAGTGCCTTAGTGCACGAACCACACCGTGCCTTCGCGCACGAGTTAGACGGCTAGAACATTAAAAGACAATAGGCGAGCGCCCTAGCGCGCAAGCCCCGAACATTGAATGCTAAGTTATAGAACATGGGATACGGTCGAAACGTGCCTATGTGCACGGGATAATAAAAGATGGCTTCGTTGCGAGAGAATACAGTTGTGGCATGAATGTGGCGGAACTGTCGGATATGACATGGTGCCTCGAAAGGTGTTCGAGACCTTTGGGTCGTTCGGTTGACGAGCATTGAGTTGAGGCACGATGCCATTGAATCATTGAAACGAAGTATGAAACGTAAGAACACAGAAAGTTAACGAAAGAGATGCGAGATGATAAGTCTGAGTCTCGGACTCAAGACTATGCTTGGTTGTTTGAATTTGATTGCTTGAATGATAGGGCGTTGCATGGTCGATTGGAATGGGCTCGAGATTAAATTGTGATAATAGCCCGTGCACGGGTGTTTCCTCCAAACGGTTAAATGCCGGATGCGCCCCGGAACCGCTTGGCCTAGGAGGGAATCGAATAATCTATGTAGGCGCACATCCTTAAACAAGATGGAAAAAGCCGCAAATGATGGCATGCAGCGAAAACGTTTCGGTTGTTGGGATGTGACCCAACCCGTGAAACGTCGGGCAGCCCGACCAAATATTTAGAAAAGAAGGAGAGAAAAGAAAGGAACTCCTTTAGTCCATTCCGGCGCAGATACGCCAACGGCCCTCATATAGTTTAGGAACGATGGATTGAAAGTGTAGGCGCGTATGCGTCCCGCATGGAGATCCTGCTTAGAGATGCACATATAACATGACAGGAAAGGAATACGGCGTATTCACCTTGCGTCGGTGAAAGGGCGAGTGCGTCGACTTGGTAAGTCGCACCACGAATTAAATACGAGATTGCTTATTTGCTTGCCTATTCAATTCGATAACATGCTGCTATAATAACATGCTTTACGCTTTCGAAGATGCCATGAAATTGACCCTAAGGAGAATATAGCAAGATCAAAAGCTAAGTTGCATGATTCAACATAAATATTAAAATATCGATTTGGAAAGATGATCTTTGCTTCAGTACATGCGAGGACGAACGTACTGATCCCCCACCAGCTTCATGCAGGGTGCAGGGAATGAATTGCTCACGGTGAAGCGTTGCTTGAACGTGTTGAGGCTTGGAATGCCGAAGCGCATTGAAGCGTGCGATCGCATTAACGCTCGGACTACGCAACTAGATTGATGCGGCCGAGATATAGAAGGCATGATGTATGGAACGGTGAAATCCTTTGTGGGCAAGAGAGAACCTGAGTGTTGTAGCCAATCTGGCATATATTGTTAGGCTATCGAAAGCCTTTGTAATCTCAGTTTCGAATATAAATAAAGAGAATTGTTTCGTATACTCTGTTT
Organism: Iris pallida; assembly: GCA_029216955.1. Taxonomy (NCBI): domain Eukaryota; kingdom Viridiplantae; phylum Streptophyta; class Magnoliopsida; order Asparagales; family Iridaceae; genus Iris; species Iris pallida. The sequence continues at coordinate 4,990,348 of JANAVB010002000.1, read as the reverse complement.
TCCTATCGTTGTTAATATCGAATCAAAAGATAACCATTTGAGAACTTGTCATCTTGCCTTGCATGAGCGCAACTCTAGGCTCGTGCGGCATCACCCCCCCTACGAGGACGATGATTTGGGTGATTCCGGGTCGGGGCGTGACAAATTGGTATCAGAGCTCTAGGCTCAATTTCCTCTGGACGCTCGCTTCATTACAATTCAAAAAGTTGCCCACCACCACTTGAAATCACTCTTGACTCTACTCGATGCCGCACTGGATGTTCCATACAGTAAGTCTAATACAAATCGTGTAATTTTGCCGCATGTGTTTTGGAAATTACACGATGTTTGCTAAGAAAGTCGCGAAGGGTATATTGCATTGAATGCAACGAGCCGTAAAAATGTTAGTTGCTGCAAGCACAACAAATTGTGAAATACGATTTGGGATGTTGTTGCTGCAATATAACATGTTGAAAGAGAAATAAAATGATGCTCGAAGTGCAACGAGTTAATGGTAAATATACGTTAAAATAAAAGTGAGAAGTGATAAGCCAATACCGAATATGTTAAACGGATTGAGCATTGACTTAGAAAGTCGAGAGTAAAATCATTGCACGTGGTGCAACGCATATCAAATTAACCGTTGCACGAAGTGCAAAGGAAATTGGAAATAAATCGTTGTACAAAGTGAAATGAAATGTCAGAAATAAATCGTAGCACGATGTGCAACGCGTATCGGAAGTAAAATTTATTGCACGGGGTGCAACGCATATCTAGATAAATTATTGTACGAGATGCAACGTAAGAAAAGAATTGAAATCATAAATCGATAGAACGAATCGTTCGGTTGCACACCAAACTTATGTTGGCAAACGAGAACATCGATCGAGTTGTGTCGGATGTGAAGTAATCAAAGTTATGGTTGTGATCAAGCACGATCACTGCGAAAATCGTGAGTCGAAAGAGATCGTTGGTCTATACTAAGTATAATACGAGGGAAATGGCTTGAATTCCGAGTGGTATATGCCATACCACGTAGGCGATGAATGACTCGATTTCGAGTGGTAAATGGTATAGCACTTGTGCGATAAATTACATCGACGCGTTGTGAGAATTACGGAAGGTTTGTCCGCAACGGACGGGAGAGTACCGAGACTCGATTGAAAAATTTGTACGACGATATGTTGATGCAAGTGATCATCGAAAATCGGTTGGGACGATAAGGCGAGACTCGTATCGATGATCGATACGTCGGACGAAAGTTATAAGTTGGTCGGACGACCAAGACTAGCGAAATGATTATGCCTTGATGCAATAATCGGATCGACGGGAAAGGGAAAACTCGAGCTTACGAATGAGTCGCACGACTTGCGATCTTGATAGAAATGTTGGACGAGGCGAATCGAATCGCACGACTTGCGATCTCGATAGGAATGTTCGGCTAGGCGAATCGAATCGTACGACTTGCGATTTCGATAGAAATGTTGGGCGATGCAAATTGTAATCGAATCGCACGATGTGCGACTTCGGTGAAGAGTTGATTGACGTGAGTAATCGTGCCTAAGAAATAGTTGGTTACGTTACGGCGACACTCATTTGAGTACGACTGAAAACACGCAAAACTTAGAGGGCGAGATCGTATAACTCGAGGGCACGATGTTGGATAATCGGTAACTCGGTTACGCGATCAAAGTATAGCGAGATACGGCGAATCGGATAACGAGTGGATGCGTATGGAAAAGTTTGTTGCGAACTTGGATGTATGCGATGCGAGTTAAGTTGTCGACGTTGAAACGGATTCAAAGTTGACCCTTACGCTATCGAAATTGATACGACGTATCGAGATCGATACGCAAGAAAACGTAAGCACGATGTGAGAATACAAAATGGAGTGCGCCTTGAGCTATCAAAATTTTTGTAAGTAACAATACGAGAATGAACAAACTTGGTTGATCGTAAATTTTGTGATTGATCAGGGCGAGACTATAAGTCATCGACGATTGATCGATGCGTATAGCATCTCGTGTGTCGACCGCGAAATAAGATAAACTCGAACTCGATACGAGTATATGTTTCATAAATTTACGAAATCATCGACGATAGTGCATGACTTGACTCGGAGGATAGTTGCGCATCAGTTGCGCCGATAGAAACAGTTTTGTCCGAAATTTGGGTAGTCGCATAGAATCGTCGGAACGTGATTTGGCTCCGAAATAAGATATAGCATGGTTCGTAGTAAACTGTCCTTCGGTGATGATCCACAATTTTCGAGCGTAGCTTGGGGATAGCTGACCCTAGAAGACTTGACCGCCAAATCATATTGAATACTGCAGACAGTAAGATGACCCATACGATATCGTATATGAGATTGCACCGATAACAAATATAATACGGTGCATATTGATGTCACGCTCCAGTACCGGAATACGGGGACGGACTAGGCCAGCTACTCCATATGAGGTACGTAACGTCATACGGCGATCGTGGCTGTCGAGAAACTAGGGGGTACATGCTACAATCAAGTCTCCTATGGTCCCACAGAGTTCTATGTCTCAATCAATTAAGTCAAATCAGCAATTAAATGAACATTAAAGATAAAGCAGTAAGGCGTCCCTGACGCTTCATCAAAATGATCATGAGAGACTAGCTTTATAATTTAGCTATCTCAGAGAGTCAGGAGTACAAAATTATACACAGCTGCAGTCTGTTTAATTACAATTATGTACTGACACAAAATATCAAGTAATCCGGCTAACAGGTGCCGATGGCTAAACGCCGCAAAAGTATAAGCAGGAGTGGTGGAGAAGAAAACCCACTCGAGTCCCCGAACCGCCATGCTCCTAGTATGCACCATGGATGTCAGGGAGGAAGATCGTGTCCTCTGGCTCTGCTACGAGATCTGGCCAAACAAAACCAGCGGGGTCAGCCCCGAATAGCAAGTACCGCCAAAGGGGCACAAGAGTTAAGATTAAAAACCCAACTAATAGAATGACTGATAATAGTAATACTTATGCTACTATTATAGGGTAGCGCAACATCCTCGAACCCATATGGCACCCTTACAACCAAACAAGGACAAAAGGTGCCGTATGGAGCCGGGACGTGTCGTACTCTATAACTTTCACATAAGTTAAAAGGTATAAACCATAAAATCTCCTGATCGTGACTTCGGTCGATAGCCTATCGCAGCACAATAACCAACCCAACAATCAAACAAGAACATGGGTTGGATCATGTACCATGATAGACCATGTTCCTTAGTCATTCACAGAAGTAGCACTTCACAACCAGAATAAGTCTTCCGTTTATAACTTCGGTCCACAGCCTGTCATAGTACATAACCAACCCAACAATCAAACAAGAACATGGGTTGGATCACGCACCATGACAGTCCGCTTCCCTCAGTTATTCACGGAAGGTAAATAGGAAACATGCAAGTCATTTTTACGGCCAATCAAGTCTACGAGTTTCTAGTGGAACGAGGTTATCCTCGCGTCATGTTATTAGAAAATCCTCAGATCGTATCTTTCCAGCAAGGCTAGCCAACCCAGGGGTTCGCGTAGACAGGTGTCATGGAGCACAGGTCCCTCGTGAGGCCACCTTGCCAAGACATGTAATATATAGCAGGAATTAATCGGATACAGTCATCCACTCGTTGCGGATGACACAGTATCCGTGGAGACCAGCCGGCGTGCCAAGACAATATCTCAGGGCGACTGGTGTAACACGATCTCGGGAGTCTGCCCTCCCCATGCATCTAGTATATTCAGTTGCCTAGTTTAACCCTAGGTAAAATCTTGGACTCTCATGTTGTGGCCTGCATGATTATCCTCCTAAAGTCGTACTTTAGTACGAGTACCCTAAGTGAGGATCCATGTCAATCAGTATGTCAATATGTGCTACCCCCTTAGTGTAATGCATCATTACAAATACGCCACGTGGAGTTACGAGTCATTTGTCGAGCATGAACAAGAACTGGGACATTCAGGTACATGTATCAGGTAGGAACACTTTGTTCTCCGGGGTCACATCAGTGCTCATATCATGCTCGGGACAAAAGGCGTAAGGATATAAAATAGGCATATAATATCTAATAAAATATCAAAAGCATACGCACAACAAGGCAGCGTGCGTGAAAAGTCACACAGGCTCAAGGGAAAGAGCAGCGTGAAAAATCACGCAAGCTCAAGGGAAGAGCTGCGTAAAAAGTCACGCAAGCTCAAGGGAAGAGCTGCGTGAAAAGTCACGCAAGCTCAAGGGAAGAGCTGCGTGAAAAGTCACGCAAGCTCAAGGGGAGAGCTGCGTGAAAAGTCACGCAAGCTCAAGGGAAGAGCTGCGTGAAAAGTCACGCAAGCTCAAGGGAAGAGCTGCGTGAAAAGTCACGCAAGCTCAAGGGAAGAGCTGCATGAAAAGTCACGCAAGCTCAAGGGGAGAGCTGCGTGAAAAGTCACGCAAGCTCAAGGGGAGACACGCTTCCAACAGGAAGCGTGCTCAAACAGGAGCATACTGTTCACTGTCTTCTCCAAAACAGCAAGAACACCATGGCTGAACCCAAGCTTCAAAGTATCATAACTTGGCCATCCAAACTCCAAATCCAGATTTCCAAAGCTCCAACTTGGGTGAAACTGAATGCTCTTCCACATGGAAGCATCAAAAACCCATAAAATCCAACTAAAGTAGATCAAACCATGCAAAATCCAAAAATAATTAAAACTTAGATCTACAAAAATTAAAGCTTCAAAATAGAAATTTCCAAGTTCTAAACTAGTATAGATTGAGGAGAAGAACAGGTTTTGGCAAATAGTTTTGTAAGAATCATTAACAAAATAATGGATCCTTCTCTTGAGCAAGTTGGTACTTGCCTTGGTTGGTGGAGGAAGTAAATGAGAAGCAGTAAAATGAGAGGAGAGAGAAGGAGATGAGTTATATATATATAATTCTTGGACCCATGGGTTCATGATGAACCAAAGGGTTCATGATAACCCATTGGTGAACCAAGAATAGGTTACCCAAATGAGCCAAAACTGTAGGCCCAAATGTAGAAAATAAATTAGGAAATAATATTTTGTCGAATATTTTTGGGAAATGCATGAAGAAATACTGCATAATAAATATCGTATAAATTCAAGGTAAATACAATTTATGGGTTTACGTATTAAAATACGTATTCCAGGATTGGGGAGTGACATATCTACCCTTCTTAGAAAAATTCCGTCTTCGGAATTCCAGCCAAGACAAGATAGTGAAATCAGGGCAAGCAAGGCACAATCATATATATAAGTTAACTATCATAGCAGTTATTATCATACATCACAAAGTGCAAAATAAGCAGGTGCAGAAAAGCATGGAATCGTGTCAATAAGGTGCATAAATATACCTTATTAGTCAAACAAATACGGATAACGAGATCTGATCTCATCCTCACGCTCCCAGGTTGACTCGCCCGAAGAGTGATGGTTCCAAGAAACACGGACAAGGCTTATCGTCCGATTCTTGAGTACCTTCTCTCGCCGGTCCAAAATAGATACGGGTTATTCCTCGTAAGTTAGGTCGGTACCAACGACTAACTCAGAATGATCGAGGACGTGACTCGGATCCGGGACATACCCACGTAATTGGGACACATAAAACACATCATGTATGCCAGTTAACGAAGGCGGAAGGGCAAGTCGATAAGCCACATCGCCTACCCGAGCGAGAATCTTGAAAGGACCAACGTATCTTGGACTAAGCTTTCCCCGGGTTCCAAATCTGATGATACCCCGAGTAGACAAAATCCGCAGAAACACTTGGTCGCCAACTCTAAACTCTAGAGGCCTACGATGCTGATCTGCCCAATGACGATGTCGATCTTGTGCAACTCGAAGGCGCTCTCTGACTAACTTAACTATCTCCACAGTCTGCGTGATCATCTCTGGCCCCAACAACTTCCGTTCACCGACGTCGTCCCATGCCAAAGGGGACCTGCACTTCCTTCCGTATAATGCTTCGAACGGGGCCATCTGAATGCTAGCCTGATAGCTGTTGTTATAGGAGAACTCCACTAGATGAAGGTGATCCTCCCAAGATCCGCCAAAATCCAAGGTACACGCCCGTAGCATATCTTCTAATGTCTGAATGGTTCTTTCTGATTGCCCGTCAGTTTGTGGATGATAAGCAGTACTGAATCTTAACTTGGTTCCCAAACTTTGGTGCAAGCTCCGCCAAAAATGGGAAGTAAACCGTGTATCCCGATCTGATACTATACTAACTGGAACATCGTGCTGCCTTACTATCTGTTTCATGTACATTTCTGCTAGCTGTTCAGTAGTCTGTCCAACTCGGAAGGGAAGGAAATGAGCAACCTTCGTGAGTCGATCTACTATTACCCAGACTGCATTCTTGCCAGCCGGGGATCTAGGTAAACCGGTCACAAAATCCATCGTGATGTGCTTCCATTTCCATTCTGGGATAGGAAGCGGCTGTAGCAACCCTGCTGGTCTCTGCTGCTCGGCTTTCACCTGCTGACATACCAGACACTTGGATACAAATCTCGCTATCTCTCTTTTCATGCCATTCCACCAAAAGAACTGCCTGATATCTTGATACATCTTCGTTCCTCCTGGATGAATGGAGTAAATAGAACTATGAGCTTCGGACATAACTTCTTGCCGAAGGTCTCCACTCGGTACACAGAGTCTGTTTCCAAACCTGAGCGTACCATCTTCATGAATCACTAACTCCTTCCTACGGCCTGATTCACACTCCGACCGCAACTTCTGAATCTGTGGATCTTCTGCTTGTGCTGCCCTTATCCTCTCTACTAAGGCTGACTGAATCTGTATACTGGTCATTCTTCCTATATCCCTTGGCAAAACTACTTCGATTCCCATACTCTGAAGGTCTTCTAGAATATGCTTCTGCGAGGTCAAGATAAAGGCACTGTCTCTCCTACTCAGTGCATCTGCAACTACATTCGCCTTGCCTGGATGATACTGAAGATCTAAATCAAAATCCTTCAGCAGTTCTAACCATCTTCTTTGCCTCATGTTCAAATCTCGCTGCGTGAATACGTATTTCAAACTCTTATGATCAGTATAGATCTCTACCCGATCCCCGTATAAATAATGCCTCCACAACTTGAGTGAAAACACCACAGCTGCTAACTCCAAATCGTGAGTCGGGTAATTCTTCTCATTGTCTCGAAGCTGCCGAGACGCATATGCTATCACTTTTCCATGCTGCATCAATACACATCCAAGACCCTTCCCTGATGCGTCATAATATACTGTAAAGCCTCCTGCTCCTACTGGAAGTGTCAAGATCGGGGCTGAGATCAATCTCTTCTTCAATTCTTCAAATGATGCCTGACAGCTAGCTGACCAAACAAACTCTACGTCCTTGTGCGTCAAACGCGTTAAGGGCACAGAGATCTTGGCAAAGTCCGCTATGAACCTTCTGTAGTAACCAGCTAATCCTAAGAAATTTCACACTTCTGCAACCGTTCTCGGGACTGGCCAATGCTCTACGGCCTCAATCTTCTTCGGATCCACTGACACTCCTGCCCCAGAAATTACATGCCCCAGGAATAAAATGTGATCTAACCAGAATTCACACTTGTCGAGCTTCGCATAAAGTTGGTGCTCCCTCAATGTCTGTAAGACAGTCCTAAGATGTTTCCCATGCTCCTCTTCACTGCTGGAATAGACAAGAATGTCATCTATGAACACCACCACAAATTTATCCAAATACGGCAGAAAGATGCGGCTCATTAAATCCATGAATACTGCGGGGGCGTTGGTTAGTCCAAAGGGCATTACTAAAAACTCATAATGCCCATATCTAGATCTGAATGCTGTCTTCGATTTGTCTTGCTCCCGGACTCTTACTTGATAGTATCCTGACCGAAGATCGATCTTGGAAAAGACGCTGGCCTTGCTCAACTGGTCAAATAGATCATCAATCCTTGGCAGCGGGTACTTATTCTTCACTGTTACTGCATTCAGCTTGCGGTAGTCGATGCACATCCTCGTCGACCTATCCTTCTTGGGAACTAGAATCACTGGTGCGGTCCAGGGCGATTTACTGTCTCGGATGAATCCCTTAGACTTCAACTCTTCTTCATGTTGATACAACTTATCCTGCTCTGACGGTGATGTTCTGTAAACTCTATCTGCAATAGGCCTCATTCCAGGGTTCAACTCAATGCTAAATTCTACCTCTCTAACTGGAGGTATCCCTGGAAGCTCATCGGGGAAGACGTTAAGAAAATCTTCGACCACTCTCGGAATCTGTCCTGGCTCTGACACTGCTGCTGAGATGACGCCTCCGGCCTGATTCTTCAAGGTTCGAGTAAAGATGAACTGCTCCATCCCAGGAACGCTGAATATGACCCTACCTCCTCTACAATCAATTGTCGTATGACTGTCTCTCAACCAGTCCATGCCAAGAACGACATCAAAATTCCCTATAGGGAATTCAATCAATGATACGGGCAGTAAATGCCCACATACCTCCACCGGACATGAAAAGCGTACTCTGCTAACTTCTACGAGCCCATTGCCGGTAAGTATATCCATCCTCTCCGGCAACGCCTCAAACTCTAATCCAATCCGTGTAGCATATTGTGCAGAGATGAATGAATGAGTAGCGCCTGAATCAAATAATGCTACAGCGGGAAATGAGGTGACGAGAATTTTACCTGCCACCACGTCACTAGACGCTAGAGCCTCTCCCAAGGTCAATGTGAGAGCCTGGCCCCGCGGAGCCCCTTGTTGCGGCCTTCCTCGACCATGCTGTTGCTGCCCCTGAGGGCCTTCGGCTTCCTGTGCCTGGCGGAATATCTGAGCCTACGTTGGTAAGCGCTGGGATAGGGGCCTTACTGCTAATACTGGCCCTCCACTCGAGGTTGCCACTGGAGCTGGCAATGCTGGAAACTGTTGAGCTGGCCCTCCTGGCCTCTGCATCATAGGACAAGTGGAAATACGGTGGTCTGCACGACCATACCTCAAACATAAGCCATTCGCTGACCGACACACCTCCCTCGTGTGCCCTACCTTCCCACAGAAGGTACAGCCCTGGGGTGCTCCCTGACGCTACTGCTGGTTCCTCGGCTGCTGATGCCGAACTGGCGCTGTATTAGTTGACACGGCCATCCTCCGCGGTGCTCCTGCATCATGAATACGCACACCGGGTGCTGGTGCCGACGTTCGCTGCACTGCTCCTCCTCCAACCTGGGAATGAGATCTCTTCTGACCTCCTGTCCTTGATGCTAACCTCTGCTGGGTAAGCTCGTGCCTCCGAGCGGCCGTCAAAACAGCGTCAAACGTCTGGTAGTCGTGTCCTTCCACAAGCTGTATTAGTTCCTAATGCAGTCCTTGCTGGAACCTCGTAGCTTTATCTGGCTCCGTTGCCACCATTGCTGGTACGAAACGGCACAATCTGCAGAACTCTGCGGCATACCCATCTACGGTCTTGCCTGCTTGCTTGAGACTGATAAACTTCTGCTGGAGCTCATATCGAGCTACTATGCCAAAATACTTGGCCTTGAATCTGTCACTGAAGGTGGTCCAACGAACAGGGCGTCTTATACCAACTTCTTCTGATGTCCACCAGTCGCGGGCAAGATCCTGAAGCACCAGTTTGACCTGATCAACCTTCTCACCATCTGGAACCTTGGCTGCCACAAGAATGGCTTCAATGTCTTGAATCCATGCATCCGCAGTGATGGCATCCTCCGTGCCATCAAAATACCTCGGGTTCAAGTGACGGAACCTTCCTGATGCTCCCGAGTCAACCCCGGCACTCCTCTCAAGAGCTAACTGAATCCCCTGGTTCAGCAACACGTTCTGCTCCTGCTGCCGAGTCTGTTGCTGTTGGTGAGTGACAAGAATCCCTCGGACGATCTCCAGGAGTGCTACGGCATCTGGAACTGCCGTCGCTGCTGGTGCTGCAGGAGTTCCAATAACCTGAGGCTGCACTGCCTCTTGTCCCACTTCTGCTCGTGCCTGCACTGGAGAAGGTTCTCTCCCCTGTAGCTGCCCAGTCGAGCCATGCTCTTGCTGCTCTGCCTCATGGGCCTCACCCGCTACTGAGAATGAAGCACCCCTATAGAGAAAGGTATAAGATTATCAAGTCCGGACAAGGAAGATTTCGAGGATGCAAGTCAGGTTAGAGATCAAGGCAAGGACAGAGAATTCGAAACGAAATTTCAAGGGGAACAAGTTTTGATTGAGACTCCTAATAATTCGCAATACTCCACAAGTCTGAAAAACAGACCTGCATGGGCCACCACTAAAACCTTGTCACGCCCCAGTACCGGAATACGGGGACGAACTAGGCCAGCTACTCCATATGAGGTACGTAACGTCATACGGCGATCGTGGCTGTCGAGAGACTAGGGGGTACATGCTACAATCAAGTCTCCTATGGTCCCACAGAGTTCTATGTCTCAATCAATTAAGTCAAATCAGCAATTAAATGAATATTAAAGATAAAGCAGTAAGGCGTCCCTGACGCTTCATCAAAATGATCATGAGAGACTAGCTTTATAATTTAGCTATCTCAGAGAGTCAGGAGTACAAAATTATACACAGCTGCAGTCTGTTTAATTACAATTATGTACTGACACAAAATATCAAGTAATCCGGCTAACAGGTGCCGGTGGCTAAATGCCGCAAAAGTATAAGCAGGAGTGGTGGAGAAGAAAACCCACTCGAGTCCCCGAACCGCCATGCTCCTAGTATGCACCATGGATGTCAGGGAGGAAGATCGTGTCCTCTGGCTCTGCTACGAGATCTGGCCAAACAAAACCAGCGGGGTCAGCCCCGAATAGCAAGTACCGCCAAAGGGGCACAAGAGTTAAGATTAAAAACCCAACTAATAGAATGACTGATAATAGTAATACTTATGCTACTATTATAGGGTAGCGCAACATCCTCGAACCCATATGGCACCCTTACAACCAAACAAGGACAAAAGGTGCCGCATGGAGCCGGGACGTGTCGTACTCTATAACTTTTACATAAGTTAAAAGGTATAAACCATAAAATCTCCTGATCATGACTTCGGTCGATAGCCTATCGCAGCACAATAACCAACCCAACAATCAAACAAGAACATGGGTTGGATCATGTACCATGATAGACCATGTTCCTCAGTCATTCACAGAAGTAGCACTTCACAACCAGAATAAGTCTTCCGTTCATAACTTCGGTCCACAGCCTGTCATAGTACGATAACCAACCCAACAATCAAACAAGAACATGGGTTGGATCACGCACCATGACAGTCCGCTTCCCTCAGTTATTCACGGAAGGTAAATAGGAAACATGCAAGTCATTTTCACGGCCAATCAAGTCTACGAGTTTCTAGTGGAACGAGGTTATCCTCGCGTCATGTTATTAGAAAATCCTCAGATCGTATCTTTCCAGCAAGGCTAGCCAACCCAGGGGTTCGCGTAGACAGGTGTCATGGAGCACAGGTCCCTCGTGAGGCCACCTTGCCAAGACATGTAATATATAGCAGGAATTAATCGGATACAGTCATCCACTCGTTGCGGATGACACAGTATTCGTGGAGACCAGCCGGCGTGCCAAGACAATATCTCAGGGCGACTGGTGTAACACGATCTCGGGACTCTTCCCTCCCCATGCATCTAGTATATTCAGTTGCCTAGTTTAACCCTAGGTGAAATCTTGGACTCTCATGCTGTGGCCTGCATGATTATCCTCCTAAAGTCGTACTTTAGTACGAGTACCCTAAGTGAGGATCCATGTCAATCAGTATGTCAACATATGCTACTCCCTTAGTGTAATGCATCATTAAAAATACGCCACGTGGAGTTACGAGTCATTTGTCGAGCATGAACAAGAACTGGGACATTCAGGTACATGTATCAGGTAGGAACACTTTGTTCTCCGGGGTCACATCAGTGCTCATATCATGCTCGGGACAAAAGGCGTAAGGATATAAAATGGGCATATAATATCTAATAAAATATCAAAAGCATACGCACAACAAGGCAGCGTGCGTGAAAAGTCACGCAGGCTCAAGGGAAAGAGCAGCGTGAAAAATCACGCAAGCTCAAGGAAAAAAGCAGCGTGAAAAATTACGCAAGCTCAAGGGAAGAGCTGCGTGAAAAGTCACGCAAGCTCAAGGGAAGAGCTGCGTGAAAAGTCACGCAAGCTCAAGGGAAGAGCTGCGTGAAAATTCACGCAAGCTCAAGGGAAGAGCTGCGTGAAAAGTCACGCAAGCTCAAGGGAAGAGCTGCGTGAAAAGTCACGCAAGCTCAAGGGAAGAGCTGCGTGAAAAGTCACGCAAGCTCAAAGGAAGAGCTGCGTGAAAAGTCACGCAAGCTCAAGGGGAGAGCTGCGTGAAAAGTCACGCAAGCTCAAGGGAGAGCTGCGTGAAAAGTCACGCAAGCTCAAGGGGAGAGCTGCGTGAAAAGTCACACAAGTCACGCAGGCTCAAGGGAAGAGCTGCGTGAAAAGTCACGCAAGCTCAAGGGAAGAGCTGCGTGAAAAGTCACGCAAGCTCAAGGGGAGAGCTGCGTGAAAAGTCACGCAAGCTCAAGGGGAGACACGCTTCCAACAGGAAGCGTGCTCAAACAGGAGCACACTGTTCACTCTCTTCTCCAAAACAGCAAGAACACCATGGCTGAACCCAAGCTTCAAAGTATCATAACTTGGCCATCCGAACTCCAAATCCAGATTTCCAAAGCTCCAATTTGGGTGAAACTGAATGCTCTTCCACATGGAAGCATCAAAAACCTATAAAATCCAACTAAAGTAGATCAAACCATACAAAATCCGAAAATAATTAAAACTTAGATCTACAAAAATTAAAGCTTCAAAATAGAAATTTCCAAGTTCTAAACTAGTATAGATTGAGGAGAAGAACAGGTTTTGGCAAATAGTTTTGTAAGAATCATTAACAAAATAATGGATCCTTCTCTTGAGCAAGTTGGTACTTGCCTTGGTTGGTGGAGGAAGTAAATGAGAAGAAGTAAAATGAGAGGAGAGAGAAGGAGATGAGTTATATATATAGAATTCTTGGACCCATGGGTTCATGATGAACCAAAGGGTTCATGATGACCCATTGGTGAACCAAGAATAGGTTACCCAAATGAGCCAAAACTGTAGGCCCAAATGCAGAAAATAAATTAGGAAATAATATTTTGTCGAATATTTTTGGGAAATGCATGAAGAAATACTGCATAATAAATATCGTATAAATTCAAGGTAAATACAATTTATGGGTTTACGTATTAAAATACGTATTCCAGGATTGGGGAGTGACAATTGACGATAAGTCTAGTCGATCGAGAATTGTTGGAACAGCTTTCGATTGAGAATGATATAGTTAGATTTTGAGTATTCGTCGGATGAATACTTGGATGGTTATGTTGGTCGACGATCAAACTAGAAATGCACCAACGAACTTGGTGATTCGGATAGGCGATTGCGAGAATCGTGCTATGCACGAGAGAGAACGATAAGGAAATGACTTACGAGTCATGTTGTTAGATTCGGATTCACCCTGCAATTGAGCTTGCGTGAATCAAAATTTACATTCGATGTTGCAAGATGGATAAATTAGGAATTTGGCTAGTGAATTCCTACTCGTTAGGAAATTGAATGTAAGACGCGTCGTAAAGACCTTCGTGCTAAGGCGATCGTTGCCTTGAGCACCGTCGCCTTGATGTAAACTTTCGTGTCGGATAGATTATGGCCTTTGTGCAATGTTAATTTAAAGTTGCGTCGGAAGAAGTTAAGCACGGGGACTATGTAAGTAACCTAGTGGACGTAGTCCTGAATGTTGATGCGTTTGCAAGTCAACGAAGGAAATCGTAATCGAGATAAGTGCATAGCGAGATTTTGGAAATAGTTGGGTGGCGACATCGAACGCAAGACGTTGCGAAGGATCGTTGCGATCGGATGCGCGACGGCTCGACGCGATGCATAGAATTGATAGTCCCAATGAAACGTACGAAATGAGAAAGGCGATTTTGAATCGCGTCGCGTGCAGTGACTTTATTGAATGAATCACATGTGTATCAATATGCATATGCAATGAAATTGCGAGAACAAGTGCTAAGGATAAGTCCTATTGAGAGTACGAGATGGCAAGCATAGGATTGAAATTTACCTGTCAGCTTTGTTCCAATTTGCTACCACTAGAATTGGTCGAAATATATATATCTTCGGGACGCCTTGAATATAGGTATGAATCCAAATCGAGTTGTATACAAAATTCAAATCGAGCTGCAGGGATGACTTTGAAATGTTAATGAAAAGCTTGCGAGATAGTGTGAAACTGAACAACATTGGTGGGACGAGATCGTGAAACGATCTATAAAACACTTAGTCGAAGTGTTGGTTTTGGTTCGAGGACGAACCTTGTTTTGAGTGGTATATTCTGTAATGTCCCGCTCCGCACGGTGCATTACGCTGAAGCGTTGACTCAACGAGTCGCGTTGACGCAAAGGAAATATATCGATGCAAAACGATACGAGAGTTAAGTTGTCCCGAGCAATGCATCAAACTAAGTTGATGCGAAGAGTTGCCTTGCCCCGAAAGAATGCATCGAGTTGAATCGATGCGAAGCACCGTATTGCCCCAAAGGATGAGTGTGTTGAATCGGCTCGAAGATTCTAAGAAATCGAATCGACCAAGGCGCAAGTCCGAATCGATGCAAGTATTGATTTTAGTTGGTTTCGTGTGCAGGTTATACTTTGACGGGAAAATATTAGAGGTCGATCTTTTGCAATATTTAGTAAGGGGTTCGCGAAATCAAATCGTCGTCTTGCGACGGGATGAGACTTGGGCACACTAAGGCAAATCGGACGTATAACTCAATGAAGTACGAAGTGCTCGAATGGCTAAGTCAGAAGAGTGGCCGTGCAACAAAGTTAGGAAATCGAGCCGCATCGGCTCGGCGAAACGACAAAGGCATATCGACTCAAGGTGGGAGGATTGACTTCTTTGTACTCCTTCATTCGATAAGTCAAATATATTATTGTATGCTAAGTTAACCTATCGGCGCCACGGGCGTGGTCCGATCGGAGATAAATCATAGTGTGAGTCGAACACTAAGTTAGAACAATTGAAATAAAACGTGCATCAAATGCACGAGTCGCTATGGAACATTGGATATCGCTAAGGCGAGTGCCTCGGTGCGCAAGCCGTAAGAACATGGGATAACTGTACTCGGAGAGTGCCTTAGTGCACGAACCACACCGTGCCTTCGCGCACGAGTTAGACGGCTAGAGCATTGAAAGACAATAGGCGAGCGCCCTAGCGCGCAAGCCCCGAACATTGAATGCTAAGTTATAGAACATGGGATACGGTCGAAACGTGCCTACGTGCACGGGATAATAAAAGATGGCTTCGTTGCGAGAGAATACAGTTGTGGCATAAATGTGGCAGAACTGTCGGATATGACATGGTGCCTCGAAAGGTGTTCGAGACCTTTGGGTCGTTCGGTTGACGAGCATTGAGTTGAGGCACGATGCCATTGAATCATTGAAATGAATTACGAAACGTAAGAACACAGAAAGTTAACGAAAGAGATGCGAGATGATAAGTCTGAGTCTCGGACTCAAGACTATGTTTGGTTGTTTGAATTTGATTGCTTGAATAATAGGGTATTGCATGGTCGATTGGAATGGGCTCGAGATTAAATTGTGATAATAGCCCGTGCACGGGTGTTTTCCCCAAACGGTTAAATGCCGGATGCACCCCGGAACCTCTTGGCCTAGGAGGGAATCGAATAATCTTTGTAGGCGCACATCCTTAAACAAGATAGGAAAAGCCACAAATGATGGCATGCAGCGGGAACGTTTCGGTTGTTGGGATGTGACCCAACCCGTGAAACGCCGGGCAGCCCGACCAAATATTAAGAAAAGAATGAGAGAAAAGAAAGGAACTCCTTTAGTCCATTCCGGCGCGGATACGCCAACGGCCCTCATATAGTTAAGGAACGATGGATTGAAAGTGTAGGCGCGTATGCGTCCCGCATAGAGATCCTGCTTAGAGATGCACATATAACAAGACAGGGAAGGAATACGGCGTATTCACCTTGCGTCGGTACAAGGGCGAGTGCGTCGACTTGGTAAGTCGCACCACGAATCAAACACGAGATTGCTTGTTTGCTTGCCTATTCAATTCGATAACATGCTGCTATGATAACTTGCTTTACGCTTTCGAAGATGCCATGAAATTGACCCTAAGGAGAACATAGCAAGATCATAAGCTAAGTTGCATGATTCAACATAAATATTAAAATGTCGGTTTGGAAAGATGATCTTTGCTTCAGTACATGCGAGGACGAACGTATTGATCCCCCACCAGCTTCATGCAGTGTGCAGGGAATGAATTGCTCGCGGCGAAGCATTGCTTGAACATGTTGAGGCTTGGAATGCCGAAGCGCATTGAAGCGTGCGATCGCATTGACGCTCGGACTACGCAACTGGATTGATGCGGCCGAGATATAGAAGGCATGATGTATAGAACGGTGAAATCTTTTGTGGGCAAGAGAGAACCTGATGTTGTAGCCAATCTGGCATATATTGTTAGGCTATCGAAAGCCTTTGTAATCTCAGTTTCGAATATAAATAAAGAGAATTGTTTCGTATACTCTGTTTTCCTATCGTTGTTAATATCGAATCAAAAGATAACCATTTGAGAACTTGTCATCTTACCTTGCACGAGCGCAACTCCAGGCTCGTGCGGCATCATGTCCCCTGCGAGGACGATGATTCGGGTGATTTCGGTCGGGACGTGACAAGCGGGACGGGACATTACAGATCAGACTGCCATGGCTTTCTCTCCAACTCTGGAGTAATCCTTCGATCATAAAAATAGCTAGTATGGTGGGTAAGCCGTTGAGGACAAACATACTTACTGCCAGACGGAAGCGTCTCTCATACGATCGAGTTTTCATTGAAATAGAGGTTGCTAGCGATCTGCCTAGGCAAGTAGAGATCCTTCTACCTAATGGGGAGAGGATATGGTGGAGCATAGATTACGAATGTGTTCCGTCTTCATGCGAAAAATATGGATGCTTTGGCCATTTGAAGACAAATTATCAAGACACGGGTACTCAAAGTCAGGGTGATCATGATTCCAGGATACAATAAGACCATGAAGAGCGCATGGAAGGGACGAATGTTCATAATGATATACCTAACAATGCGGTAGATGAGATGGAGGGAGTACAGGAAGGAGAACCACAGGCAGGCAATCTGTTTAGTGACAGCAACTTGAACTCCATGCTAGGGAAGCGTCAAGAACCAGAGAGAGGCAACCTCAGACAACAGTCATCTAGGAAGACTGGTCGTGAAGATAGAAATCGTAACGAGCCTAACAACCGATGGTAATGTACTCTCAAGATCCAGGCTCGCACCCTCAGGCGACTAACATTGGCAATAAGGTCTCTAGAATATTACGAGTTTATGGAGATGTGTGAGGAGATCAGAGCATGAGGACGGGAATAGACTAAAGTATATATCACAAGAAAGCAGCTTGAGGGCAGCGGAGGGGTCACTCATAAACAACACGGCAGAGACACAGGCATTCACCACGAAAAACCCCTAATGGAGTATCCTGCTGGCCCAAGCAGCACAGAAGCAGGTTAAAGACAGTACTAAAAATACTGATGCACAAGAAGAGAAGGATCGACCCGACCATCCAAGGGAGAGTCTTTGTGATTCAATGGACGATAACTCGGTGTGTCCATGACGTTCCTGACATGGAACGTCAGGGGACCAACTCCATTGGTCGATGGAGAGAGATTCAAAAAGTTATAAGAAAGCACAAGTGTTATATCGTATCTATATTAGAAAGCAAGGTGAAATCAGTTGATCGGATCAGGAATCGAACCTCGAATAACTGGGAATCGGTTCACAACCTAAGTATTGGTGGCGTCGCTCGTATATGGGTTATATGGGATACTCGGGTATGGCAGGGGACTGTCAAACACCTCTCTGATCAACTAGTGTTTATCGAATTCACTAATAAAGAAGGACTAAAAATTGCAATAGGGTCGGTTTACGGCCATAACGATAGACGTCTACGAGGAGAGTTGTGGACAAATATCATCAAGGTGGCTACGGTAGTGGGGGATAATCTCTCCCTACTTCTTGGAGGTGACTTTAACGTAATGCTTGTAAGCTCTGAGAAAATCGGAGGGAGGCAAGTCCCTGCCAATATACTCGCAGACTTCCATAATTGTTTGCTAGGGTCGGAGATGGCATGCTTGGAAAGAGTCGATCACATCTGGTCATGGAACAACAGTTCTACTAGCCGACGTGTTATCTGCCAACTGGACAGAGCGCTCGACAACCGTAGGTGGTTCGATATGTTCCCAACCGTTAAGGCGGAGGGACTTCAAAGAGGTACCAGTGATCATACACCATTGTTGATTCAAATAGTAGCCCCAATGAGTATCGAAAGACGGCCATTCCGATACAATAACCCTGGAAGTTAATTGAAGGATACGAGAAATCGATTAACAGAGGCTTGATCGCTCAAGTCCAAGGTAATCCCCAATTCTGCTTCACGCGGAAGTTGAAGAGCATTAAGAATGAACTCAGAAGATGGAATATTCAGCGTCCAAGACAGCAGCTTGAAAAGCAAGAAAGAAGACTGAGGGATGCTCAAGACCGACTCCAGGATCGGCCTCTTGATAGCAAATTGGCGACTCTGGAAGCAAAATTGCAAGAGAACGTGTCACGACCCATACCCTAGAGTAAGGGCACGAGACGTGGGTACGTCCAGCCTACGCCGCAGTGTCGGTGGTAGAACGCTATCCTAGGTCAACATAATCTAACAATATAATACTAAGCAGTTTATACTCCCCGAATGGGGGTGACATAGCAGTAAATAAACTCAATCACAACTAAGGAAGAAGAAAGCACGATATGACATAGTACTCAAGGAAAACAGATGATAAAGTAGTCTAAGATAACATTCCAACAATATCCAGAGTACAAACTCAGCTACAGAATATGAAAGAATATATACAATCTCAATATCTCTGAACAGAAGTAAAGTCTAGCTAAACAGTCTCAAGACAACATAAAAAGATAAGGCCTAACTAAGCTAGTCTAGGCAATGGGGGTAATGTCCTCAGCTGGAGCTGGGTCCTCCTGAGAGTCCAGCTCGTAAGTGTCGTCTAGGGCTGCCCCGTAGAAGGTATCCACACAGGCCTCCTCCTCGTCCTCTGTAATATTTTCAACAGGTCCAGTCAGGACAGGAGCGAGCACAGTACATCTCAACAATTCATAGCAGGTTAGAAAATAAAATCATGCAGTAAAGTAAGATACAGGTACTGAAGGAAAAGCAGTATGTAAACAGAGAGAGAGCTGTAATAGAAATATCTACTATAAATAGAGACTAACAGTGGCTAGTGAGTCAGAGTACAATATAGACATGTAAATGGCATAGGAGATTCTGATGAGACACTATGGAAAGATTCTGATGAGAAACTACTTGGGTATTATTCACATGTCTACTTCTACTCCCCCGTACCCCCAATCAATACACAAGGATCCAACCAGGTTATGTTATGATTCCATGCAAAGGCCCCCGAAGGGTGATACATGGATGTCCCATAAATGGGGATTCTAGGAGATTCTAGGATACCCAGTAAATGGGATAAGGATTCTAGGAGACTCTGTGATCATAAGAGTATATGTCACAAGTGATTAAAGAACCAATGAAGCATAGTGATACGCCATGTAAGTGAAACGCACAGAACATGTAGTACCCGATGCTCCCTAAGGATAACATCTCAAGAAGGGATCCATATAGTACCAATCCGTGTGACCAACGTGACAGTAACAAATAATTTAATACAGGAAATAATTCTAAGCAGGATATGAAATGATCAGAGAATGTACTCGCCTGGTATCTAAGTGTCCAATATAAAAGTACTGTCCGAGGAGTGGTGTCTGGCTCCTATTTAGAACAGCACAAGTCACAACAAGTCCAAAATGATAAAATGAAGCACTGCAATGCATTCTACATGAATCTAGGTCAATCTAGGCCAAAGTCAACTCTTGGTCAACTCTGGTCAACCCTAGAAGTCAAACTAGGTCAACTATGGTCAAACTAGGTCTAACAAGTCCAAATAGGTCAAACAAGTCTACACTAGTCTAGCAAGTCTATTCTAGGTCTAACAAAGCTATACAAGACCATTCTAAACTTTCTAGGCAAACAGACTCACATATATGCCATAGGCTGTATCATGCCTATAGGCCAACCCTAACACAAGACTATATGACATTGTCTATATCTAAAATACTGCACATATTGATATGTTATCTAACACAATCATAGAAATACACTAGCATTAGGTTACCATATACCTATACATAGGTATAGGCACATTCACATTTCATAGATATATATATATATATATATATATATATATATATATATATATATATATATATATATATATATATATTACATACCTTACTTTAGGTTATAATACATATTCATTAGGAACCATCACATATATATGTACATATAGATATAGGTTTAATACATATATACATATAGATATACATTACCTTATATATATATATATATATATATATACATTACATGTATAGGTATACACATATTAATATATTCATGCATATGTATATAGAGAGGGGGCAATGTAATGTGTGTGTGTGTGTGTGTGTGTGTAGGGTGTGAGAGATGTGAGAGTGCAATGTGTGTTAAAGAGAGGAACAAAGTGTGTGTCTAACAATGAGTGTGAGGGTGTGTGTGTGAGAGAGAGTGTTGTGCAAAACAGTATGACAGGAACGAATGGCAAGAGCATGTCTGAAACAGTGTGTGTGTGTGTGTGTTAAGGGTTCACAGGAAGGTGTCAACAGGGCAAATGTTTTCAAGATATCCAAACAGTGATCATGTAAAAACAGTCCATCCCAATTCAGTTCCCATGTTCTATTCCTAAACAGTGAATCAATTAATCATAGGAAATCAGTGAGTACTCAAAACATTCAACATTTGGAAAGAAGGACAGTTCAGTTTTTCCTAAATTGACAGAAATATAGATAGGTGACAGTGCCAACTTGTGTGTCCACATACCATGTGTGCATATAAGTTATAAATGTGTGTGAAGAGGAAATCAACATAGTTCAAGTCCAGGAAACATGGAGGGAATCCCATCTCAGGTTCATAAACAAACCCAGATTTCATCTATCTGAAATAACCAAACCACATCACTTTAGTTTATTAGGGAAATAGCAATTCAGGTTATTGGGAATCATGCTCAGACTATAATTCGAAAGGAAAGGAGATCAATTCAGTCATGAATGACTAGTGTTCAACACATCCAAATACAACTAATACATTGCATAACAGGAAGGGAACTTAGTGTATCAAGAATTGGACAGTTGAACCCCCAATCAACATCGATTTCCCACATACAAGTTGCCAGGCCTATTTGATTATGCAAATTAACTAATAGGGATCTTAACATGTTAGGATACAACTTAGCACATCTAGAAACACTAATTAATCAGGAATTAACAAAATGAAGAATAGTGTATCATTGATACACTAACCGTATCAGGAACATACAAGATCCCAAATTCGAATCCAGTTAACCTCATAAAACCAATTCTAATATGAAACTCTAATCTAATATAGTTTATACAATATATTTAGGATCTAAATAGCAAATAAATTATGAATCAAACTATTTAAACTGAAATAAAACCAGAAACCAAACTGTACACTGATACGCACAGTGTACATCCTGTGCACGCACAAAATCGTGTCTGACACGACACGAGAAGACTCGAGGCTTGGGGGCCCTCGTGTCAGACACTGCCCCCACATCCTCACCAAATCCCAGCTCGCCACGTGGCCTGTACATCGAGCACGAGGCCACGAGCAGCAGGGGATTGTACTGCCAGCGCGCGCGCGCGTGCACCCTCGTGTGCACGTGTCCTGAACGACACGACACAACACAGGAACCACCTCAGTCAAACACAAATGTGTAAGCGACAACAAAATATTAATTTCTATTTAAAAACAAATCAAAAATCAATACGAAATGCCCATTGAGGCATTTCCTCAAACACTGCGCACAGTCACTGATACGTGTCCGATACGGACACGTACAGGACATGAATTGGAACGAATCCTAATCCTACAGAATCAGGACACCTAGGGCTAGGTGTTAATGCAAGGAAACCCTAGTTTTAATGAGGGAATAGGATTTTACCTCTATGTGTTCTTTCAACACAAAAGCTCTTCAAAATGAACCTCCAAAAGTCCACCCAATTCCTTCAAATTGTCCCAAACCTGTGATGTGACTCCACAAACAGTAGAGGAACAGTATTTAGAGTGCTATGGAGGAAATCCCAATGAAAATAGACCTATATTGAATGATCTTTGGAGAAATGAAGTGTAGGCTCACCTTGTCTTGAGAAAGAAATGATAAACTATTGGAAGGAGGCTCAAATCCCCAAAATAATATTATATAGGCAATGGGGAAAAGCGTTGGCCGGCCACTAGGTTAAGTTAGGGTTTCTAGGTTGCATCCTAGGGCTAGGAATGCATCAAGGATAAGGAGTGGTCTAGATTCTAGGGCTCTTTCCTAGTCTCTTAGCAAATCACTCTATTTAACTAAACTTGACTTAAACCTATGTAACCAATACTAACTAAAACCCAAAGTGACTAACTAGAATAGCTATGACTAATCTAGGTTAAGTCCAATCTAGGTTAGCCTAACCAAAACCACATGGCAATCAATGAACTAGGATTTAATCCCACTATTTAAATAAATCATTTAAAATTCCTAATAAAATATATTAAATTCAAATAAATTCTAATAATTTCAAATAACTTCAAAAATGACAAAAATACCCTCAAACTAGAAATGTGGTAGTGACAGAACGTCAGGCAACTTCGGTTCCAGGAAGAACTCCAATTGAAATAGAGAGCCAAGTGCTCATGGCTGAAGGATGGGGATCGAAGTTTGAAGTTCTTCTACGCTACCAAAAGAGCTCGGTAAGCCATAAATACTTTGACCACTCTCATTGACGTCAATGAAAGACCTCTCACTCAAATTACACAAATCCAAGGAAAGGCGGTAGATTATTACATAAAGCTATACAATCAGTCGGACAACGCCGAAGACTTCCTGGATATCATATGCAAGCGTATTATTACTGAGGAGGGAAACGAGACTCTATGTCGCAAAGTGACTATGGAGGAGATCGAGAACATAGTGAAAATAGCTGATCCTGACAAATCTCTTGGACATGATGGGTTCAACGCAGCATTTTATAAGAAACACTGGAGTCAACTCAAAGGCCAGATTAATTCTACATGTGGTCGACGACTTCTTCACTACCGGCCGGCTTATCCGAGAATTGAACCATACATTCCTTTCTGTAAGCCCGCTGAAATTCCCGAATTATTTTTTTTCGAATTTTCTAATGAATTATTTTCAATAATTTATTTATATATAATTAATTTCGATCATTAGATGCTCTTTACCGTGACTTGAAATTCTAGAGCATCAGGGATGTCAGTCTCTGGAAACTTCCTTCTTGGAGTTTGTAGTAGACGAGATTATCTTCATTTTGATATATCGTGTCCCACTCGAACTTGTTCCCTTGTATCCTTTTTGCTTCGCGCAAGTTCGGGTCAATATTAGACCATTTAATTATTAATTGAATTCCCACTCTTTTCTTTGATCATCATGTGTGCGTTACCGTGACTTTTAATTTAGGAGCACCATACCTGTCATTTTCTCGAAACCAACTTGTCATGCCTGATCTACTCGAGACGCTCTTCACCCCTGACCTTTGTGTCCCACTCAGACACTCCATTTTGTGCTTTATTTCCTTCGCACAACTTTCGGGTCAATTTAGGCCAATTAATTATCTGCAGTAAAATCTGATTTAACTTCCAATTTAATTTCCGGGCCCGACATAGGTCCAATCCAGTCGACCCAATATATGGCCCTGGCCTGTTTTGAGCCTACTATGCACGTGTCACTTGCGTGCCACCGATCTGATCTCCCTTGTGCTCCCATTCCATCATGATTTAAATTAGTTTAAAATTATTATTTTAATTAAATCTTGGCTTCGACTTTGTCCAAACTTGGCCCAACGTCCGACCCAGTTTGGCGTGGACCCTACCATGACTGCCCATCCACCCCACCGATATTTTTTCCATTTTTCTCCTACTCAAAATATCTATTTCCCTCTTGTATATATATATATATATATATATATATATATATATATATATATATATATATATATATATATATACATATATATATATAATATATACACTAATATCTCCCTCTCTCATTTAATATCTAACACTCTCTCTCCTATAAACAAACACACCACACCACCTTCCCCCCTACCCGTACAGGACAGCCACCCTCCCCATCTCTTTCTCTTTCTCTCTCTCCATCACATTAATATCTCTCCTTCTCTTTCTATTGATATACAACTCTCTCTCACTCTATTATTAACACACACACACACACCAACTACTTCCCTCTCCCTCACCAACAGCTCCTTCACGAGCAGCCATGCCAAGCCCCCATGGCCGAACTCCTCCTCCCTCCTCATTTCTTTTTCTTCACTTCTTCTTCCTAGTTTAACACTACTACCACCACCAACATCTCACACTACCACCTCCTCCACATTTTCTTCTCCAGCAGCAACCGCGCGCGCGCGTACGCTGCCGCGGCCAGCAGCCGCCGCCGGCGAGGTTCCCGGCCGTGCCCCGCCGCGTGGCTGGCTCCCGAGGCCGGGCGCACCCCTGGGCGAGCTTCCCTTCGCCGTCCTCCTCTTCCCCGACAAGCCACGTACCCAATTCGTGCGTTTTGGACGAAATTCCGTCGACGCGCGCGCGGGTTGAATCCAGAAGTGGAGTTTCGGGACAGCAACTTCACACATATTTTTCGGGTGATCCGACCGTTGGATCGGCGATTTCTTTGCTCCGTCTCAATCTCGGTATATCCCTCTTCACCTCTGTCAAATTTCACCCGTTAAATTTGTCGTTTGATACATCAAAACCGGCCACCAAGTTGACGTTTTAATTTGTACTATTTTTGGACAGTTTTGCGATGCCAACTTCGCGGGTTCGTATCTTCGTCGTCGCAGCTCCGTTTTGTGCGCCACCAGTTCCGGTGCATAGCTGGTATAACCCTCTTCCTGCCCCCTTTAGATTTCATTTCAGTTTGAGCTTGTTAGGTCGGTCGAATTCGACGCCAAAGTTGGCCGTTCGAATTCTTAGTGTTGCACTTGTAAAATTCTATTTTTGAACCCGGGACTCCGGATTCAAATTCTGACACCACCAGTAGACTCATGGCGTCGTTCTGGCCTGTTTTCATATAAAGTTTGCTTGATTTGGAGAACGTGGATCCTGGCACGCATTTCGGTGCAAAGCGGGTCCCACTTTCTGAGTCAACGGGACTTTTTGACGCCGGCTCATCGGAATCCAATTCTGGATATACCATTGAGTTCATATCGTCATTCTGGACTCGTTGACATATAATTTACTGAGGTTTGAGGACATTGGCTCCGACACGCTTTTTCGTGCAAATCAGTTTCCAATGTCCGGGTAAACGGACCAATTTGAGATCGGGTCAACGGAATCCAATTCTAGATATACCGTTGGGTTCGTATCGTCATTTTGGATTCGTGGACATATAATTTGTTAGGTTTTGTGTACTTTTATTTTGGCACATTTTTCGGTGCAAAGTGTGTCCAACGGCGGACATCATTTTGGCCCGAAATTACCATTTTACCCCTGTGTCCAAATTGGACTTTTGGACAAGCTATCCTAGCTGATTTGACCATTCTGGACACGTTGGTGATGTTAGTTTCATCATCCGACAACATCTGTAGATTTCTTTCCTTTTTGTGTCATCCTATTATTATAATATTTTCTCCTTTTGGGTCGTTTTAGAGACCCGTCGATTTCAGTGATTTCTAAATCACTGAAATTCATGAGTTGACCTTGTAGATGTTTATAGAGACTAGTTTTGACCCTGGTTGACCACAGTTGACTATTTTGACCAAAGGTCAACCGGAAGTCAATCGTAGCCTAAATTTGACCAGGAACTGGACCAGAGTTGACCAATTGACCCAAAGTCAACTGTTAGTCAACATTAGTCAAGTTTGACCCGAGTTGACCTAGGGTTGACCAGAGTTGACCAGTTGACCAAAGTCAACTATACGTCAACCTTGACCCAGTTTGTCTTAGTTTGACGTAGTTTGACCTAGATGTTAGTATGTCTTTTGACCCTGATCAGCTCTTGTATTATTTCATCTTTAGGTCTGTGGCTTTACTCTGAACCCTGATTCATATTGACAGCAGGACCCCAGGCGAGTACATTCTCTGATAATATTTCTGTTTTATGATATCGTCTATGTTTCTTGTATTTAGTGTAGATACCCTTGTTCTCTTGACACATTGTTCACACGGATTGGTATTTCCCTGGATCCCGTCATGAGATGTTATTCCTCGCTCTCCTTGGTATCTCTTGTGCAAGTCTTTCTTATTCCTTGTGTATTGTATAGATACGATTCCTGCGAAGGCTAGCTACCCTCTCGGAGAATCGCGTGTCATGATGTGTCATGGTTGGATCCACTATACTAGTCGGGGACGGAGAGTATTAGTGTAGATGTGTGGTCATTATCCACCTTGTTATTCTTGTAGATCTTGTGAGTGTTAATCATACACCCCACGTATGATTAACCAGGCCAGTAGACCTTGTGCAAGACCCAAGCCGGCCACATGTTGAAACTTGTACTCACACACTTAGATAGATGATTCTTGATTCTTGTATATGCCATGATCAGTTTTACTTGCCTTGTTCTAGCTCTAGATTTATAGCTTACCTTGCCAAGATACTCACATGTATATTTCATGATTTCTTGTATATTCTCTCTATTTACTGCTACATGTTCAATATCGTATAATTAGAACTGTTATTTGAGATTTGTGCTCGTTCCATCCTGACTGGATATGTTGACAAAATTTTAGGAGTAGTTGTGCCCTCAGTATTTGGACTTCATGATGTTGCTAGCTGAGGTGGATCCCACTATTCTTCTATGTGAGTTGCCTAGTAGTTATCCTTAGTTAGTTATTATTCGTTCCTTATTTTTCCTGTCTTATGATCCTTGTAGATTATAGTTGTTCTAGTGATATCGTTATTATTTCCTGTCTTATCTTCCTTAGTTTGTATGATGTGACATGAGTACATTTCTAGTTATGGATCTTTAGATGTTGTAGTTAGTATAGTACACTTGACAGCGTTCTACCGCCGATACCGCGGCGTAGGCTGGGCGTGGCCCACGTATTCGTACTCGTATATTCGGGTGCGGATCGTGACACATTTTTAGTGGTGGCCCATGCAGGTCAGTCTTTGCAATTAATGCGAAGTCGTGGTAGTACTTGAGCTTATTTGTACTACTGCGAGCCTGCCCTAGGATTAAGGTTGAGTCATGGAATATTTTAGGATTTTGGTACTCAGTCACATATTAGGAACTCTTGGTAGATTCCAGGGATGACCCCTGGGGAATCTTATTTCGAAGGCTTTCAAATCTTTCCCCACTTGTTTCCATTCGTCCTGATTTCTGAAATATCTGTCCGTATCAAACTTTATTCCTTCTCGGGATGAGTTTGTGGACCCCAGAGGGAAGTTATAAGTTGGACTTGTATATCATCTAGGTTGGGGAGAGAATATGATTTACCAACCTCGTATCATGGTCGAGGTTTGTTTTAGATTATATTCCACCATTTTCTATCTTGACCTAGGTAGTACCCTCGGGACTTTTTTTGAGATTTTCCTCTGAACCCTATCTCGGAAGTTGTTTCCGTTGTTTTTATTAACTTACCCTTGACTTGTTGTTGAATTTTAAATCTTAATATTCGTTGTTGACCTTTGATTTTATTTTGGATAATTCTTTTAAGAATTGAGTTAAGATATCCTGATAAACATATTTTGGACGAGGACGATGAGAACAGTAAGTGTCTACTTTATTTATGGAGTTTAGAATTTATCGCAGTCATATTAGCTAGCGAGACAAGGACATAGAGCCTGATTTGGATATACTATCCTAGTTATGTCATTTAGATTCTCTTGCAGCCATACCGGTTGGCGTGGTAAGGAATCTAGATGACATGATTATAGGGTGTATACCATAGTTATGGACTTCATTGTTTATTACCGCTATGCTTACTGGCGTGGCGAGAATTCTGGCAACATGATTTGGGATAGACGTATATGGTTATCAGGTCATATCTTAAATTGATTCACTTTTTTTACCAATTGAGCAAGATAATTCCTACCATTATCTCTTGTTTATCATTATTTTCTCTCCCATCGCATGATGATTTTCTCATCTTACCGTCATTTCCTTTGCCTTGTTTAGCTATTTCTTGATTACACAAATCACCTATCTCATATCTATATCTGACATCTACACTTGAAAACTCTGGGAATTTCAAAATGTTTATATCTCAACTGTTTCTTAAAATTTGATACTATTAAAATTTTGATTTCCTTCAGTCCATGACCAATCAATTTTGGTCGTCTTGTTTATCGTGCCAAAGAGTCTTGATTGCTGACTAGACTCTAGATGACTTCAAATTCTTTTGTGACTTGGGTTCCTTCCTAATAGTGCTTTTAGGACTTTGATTTTGAATTCATGATTTTATCGTCTTTCATAACTGAACTTGGATCTTGATCGTGCTTATGTGACCTATAATCCGACTTCTATCAAATCTATCTCTCAATCGTGCTATTTTCGAAATTTCTCTCTCCATTTGCTTCTCTTAGTCCTGTTTAAGATTATGACTATCCAACTTTGATTTTCATGATCTTGATAATCTTAACCCTAAATCTAATTTCATCGAGGTAAAATCCTGTTAACCAATGTTTGACTCGATTGTAACCGGACGAAGCTCAAATTTTGATTTCGTTGTCATATCTAAAATCGTGCCCCAATGACTTGACTTATTCCTGAAATCATTCACATGTAATTTTGTTCATATCATGATTCTATCGTGCCAAATCCCTCATCGTGCCTGAACAATTGTAAATCGATTTTCTTGATCGTGCAAACTCGTCATTCTTGGATCGTGCCTAAAATATTGCCTAAACCTCCTATCATATTTTAACCCTACTACCAACCTTTAATTTCGAGGACGAAATTTTTATAAGGTGGGTAGGATGTAAGCCCCCTGAAATTCCCGAATTATTTTTTTTTCGAATTTTCTAATGAATTATTTTCAATAATTCATTTATATATAATTAATTTCGATCATTAGATGCTCTTTACCGTGACTTGAAATTCTAGAGCATCAGGGATGTCAGTCTCTGGAAACTTCCTTCTTGGAGTTTGTAGTATACGAGATTATCTTCATTTTGATATATCGTGTCCCACTCGAACTTGTTCCCTTGTATCCTTTTTGCTTCGCGCAAGTTCGGGTCAATATAAGACCATTTAATTATTAATTAAATTCCCACTCTTTTCTTTGATCATCATGTGCGCGTTACCGTGACTTTTAATTTAGGAGCACCAGACCTGTCATTTTCTCGAAACCAACTTGTCATGCCTGATCTACTCGAGACGCTCTTCACCCCTGACCTTCGTGTCCCACTCAGACACTCCATTTTGTGCTTCATTTCCTTCGCACAACTTTCAGGTCAATTTAGGCCAATTAATTATCTGCCGTAAAATCTGATTTAACTTCCAATTTAATTTTCGGGCCCGACATCGGTCCAATCCAGTCGACCCAATATATGGCCCTGGCCTGTTTTGAGCATACTATGCACGTGCCACTTGCGTGCCACCGATCTGATCTCCCTTGTGCTCCCATTCCATCGTGATTGAAATTGGTTTAAAATTATTATTTTAATTAAATCTTGGCTTCGACTTTGTCCAAACTTGGCCCAACGTCCGACCCAGTTTGGCGTGGACCCTGCCATGACTGCCCATCCACCCCACCGATATTTTTTCCATTTTTTTCCTACTCAAAATATCTATTTCCCTCTTGTATATATATATATATATATATATATATATATATATATATATATATATATATATATATATATATAATATATACACTAATATCTCCCTCTCTCATTTAATATCTAACACTCTCTCTCCTATAAACAAACACACCACACCACCTCCCCCCCTACCCGTACAGGACAGCCACCCTCCCCATCTCTTTCTTTTTCTCTCTCTCCATCACATTAATATCTCTCCCTCTCTTTCTATTAATATACAACTCTCTCTCACTCTATTATTAACACACACACACACACACACACCAACTACTTCCCTCTCCCTCACCAACAGCTCCTTCACGAGCAGCCATGCCAAGCCCCCATGGCCGAACTCCTCCTCCCTCCTCACTTCTTCTTCTTCACTTCTGCTTCCTAGTTTAACACTACTACCACCACCAACATCTCACACTACCACCTCCTCCACATTTTCTTCTCCTTCACCTTTCTCTTCAACACCACTCCCACCATGCACGACTACGCCGCCGTGTAGTCGCCGCCAGGCCGGCGAGCTACCCGACCAGCAGCGCGGCAAGTGCAGCAGCTGCAAACGCAGCAGCGTGCGGCGCTACAGCAGCAACCGCGCGCGCGCGTACGCTGTCGCGGCCAGCAGCTGCCGCCGGCGAGGTTCCCGGTCGTGCCCCGCCGCGTGGCTGGCCCCCGAGGCCGGGCGCACCCCTGGGCGAGCTCCCCTTCGCCGTCCTCCTCTTCCCCGACGAGCCACGTACCAAATTCGTGCGTTTTGGACGAAATTCCGTCGACGCGCGCGCGGGTTGAATCCAGAAATGGAGTTTCGGGACAGCAACTTCGCACGTATTATTCAGGAGATCCGACCGTTGGATCGGCGATTTCTTTGCTCCGTCTCAATCTCGTTATATCCCTCTTCACCTCTGTCAAATTTTACCCATTAATTTCGTCTTTTGATACATCAAAACCGGCCACCAATTTGACGTTTTAATTTGTACTATTTTTGGACAGTTTTGCGACGCCAACTTCGCGGGTTCGTATCTTCGTCGTCGCAGCTCCATTTTGCACGCCACCAGTTCCGGTGCACAGCTGGTATAACCCTCTTCCTGCCCCATTTAGATTTCATTTCAGTTTGAGCTTGTTAGGTCGGTCGAATTCGACGCCAAAGTTGGCCGTTCGAATTCTTAGTGTTGCACTTGTAAAATTCTATTTTGAATCCGGGACTCCAGATTCAAATTCTGACACCACCAGTAGACTCGTGGCGTCATTCTGGCCTATTTTCATATAAAGTTTGCTTGATTTGGAGAACGTGGGTCCTGGCACGCATTTCGGTGCAAAGCGGGTCCCACTTTCTGAGTCAACGGGACTTTTTGACGCCGGCTCATCGGAATCCAATTCCGGATATACCATTGAGTTCGTATCGTCATTCTGGACTCGTTGACATATAATTTGCTGAGTTTTGAGGACATTGGCTCTGACACGCTTTTCCGTGCAAATCGGTTTCCAATGTCCGGATCAACGGACCAATTTGAGATCGGGTCAACGGAATCCAATTCTGGATATACCGTTGGGTTCATATCGTCATTCTGGATTCGTGGACATATAATTTGTTAGATTTTGTGCACTTTTATTTTGGCACGTTTTTCGGTGCAAAGTGTGTCCAACGGCGGACATCATTTTGGCCCGAAATTACCGTTTTGCCCCTGTGTCCAAATTGGACTTTTGGACAGGCTATCCTAGCTGATTTGACCATTCTGGACACGTTGGTGATGTTAGTTTCATCATCCGACAACATCTGTAGATTTCTTTCCTTTTTGTGTCATCCTATTATTATAATATTTTCTCCTTTTGGGTTGTTTTAGAGACCCGTCGATTTCAGTGATTTCTAAATCACTGAAATTCATGAGTTGACCTTATAGATGTTTATAGAGACTAGTTTTGACCCTGGTTGACCACAGTTGACTATTTTGACCAAAGGTCAACCGGAAGTCAACCGTAGCCTAAATTTGACCAGAACTGGACCAGAGTTGACCAGTTGACCCAAAGTCAACTGTTAGTCAACATTAGTCAAGTTTGACCCGAGTTGACCTAGGGTTGACCAGAGTTGACCAGTTGACCAAAGTCAACTGTACGTCAACCTTGACCCAGTTTGTCTTAGTTTGACTTAGTTTGACCTAGATGTTAGTATGTCTTTTGACCCTGATCAGCTCTTGTATTATTTCATCTTTAGGTCTGTGGCTTTACTCTGAACCCTGATTCATATTGACAGCAGGACCCCAGGCGAGTACATTCTCTGATAATATTTCTGTTTTATGATATCGTCTATGTTTCTTATATTTAGTGTAGATACCCTTGTTCTCTTGACACATTGTTCACACGGATTGGTATTTCCCTGGATCCCGTCATGAGATGTTATTCCTCGCTCTCCTTGGTATATCTTGTGCAAGTCTTTCTTGTTCCTTGTGCATTGTATAGACACGATTCCTGCGAAGGCTAGCTACCCTCTCGGAGAATCGCGTGTCATGATGTGTCATGGTTGGATCCACTATACTAGTCAGGGACGGGGAGTATTAGTGTAGATGTGTGGTCATTATCCACCTTGTTATTCTTGTAGATCTTGTGAGTGTTAATCATACACCCCACGTATGATTAACCAGGCCAGTAGACCTTGTGCAAGACCCAAGCCGGCCACATGTTGAAACTAGTACTCACACACTTAGATAGATGATTCTTGATTCTTGTACATGCCATGATCAGTTTTACTTGCCTTGTTCTAGCTCTAGATTTACAGCTTACCTTGCCAAGATACTCACATGTACATTTCATAATTTCTTGTATATTCTCTCTATTTACTGCTACATGTTCAATATCGTATAATTAGAACTGTTATTTGAGATTTGTGCTCGTTCCATCCTGACTGGATATGTTGACAAAATTTTAGGAGTAGTTGTGCCCTCAGTATTTAGACTTCATGATGTTGCTAGCTGAGGTGGATCCCACTATTCTTCTATGTGAGTTGCCTAGTAGTTATCCTTAGTTAGTTGTTATTCGTTCCTTATTTTTCCTGTCTTATGATCCTTGTAGATTATAGTTGTTCTAGTGATATCGTTATTATTTCCTGTCTTATCTTCCTTAGTTTGCATGATGTGACATGAGTACATTTCTAGTTATGGATCTTTTGATGTTGTAGTTAGTATAGTACACTTAACAGCGTTCTACCGCCGATACCGCGGCGTAGGCTGGGCGTGGCCCACGTATTCGTACTCGTATATTCGGGTGCGGGTCGTGACACTTTTCTTGATTCCGAAAAAGGAAGGAGCCACGACACTGGGTGATTTTAGACCAACAACATGCTGTAATTTTTTATATAAAATTATAACGCACCTTATGTGTAACATAATGCAGGAGAAAATGCAGGAGATTATCTCGAAGAATCATGCAGCCTTCATCAAAGGAAGATTAATAGCTAAAATTGTCTACTCACTCATGAACTAGTCCGCGAGTTTAACAAGGCCGGAGGAAGGAAAGGTTGCATCAAGTTGGACTTACGAAAGTCTTATGACATGGTGAATCGAAAATCTGTATGTAAAGTGCTGGACAGTATGGGGTTTGACAGGTGGTGGGTGGAATGGATCGAGGAGTGCATATCTACTCCTTCATTCTCTATACTCATCAACGGGCAGCCGACAGGGTACTTCAGAAGCAACAGAGGCCTTCACCAGGGTGACCCTCTCTCGCCTTATTTATTTACTATAGCCGTGGAGTATTTTACCTACAAGATGGACTTGGCAGTACATATATAGTAAGAGGATTACCCCGCTATTTCATCGCATATCTCCTTTTGTCTCTCACTTAATTTATGCAGACGACCTGTTAGTGTTTATTGAGCCATCGGTGAGGAGTATATCGACTCTGTTACAGATTCAAGAGGAATTCGGGCGAGTATCGGGGCTTTCACTAAACAAGGACAAATCACAAGTGTTCTTTAACAAAGACTGTCTGTTACAGGAGCAATACATGACCGGGATGTTGGGGATCGAGCAAGGTCATCTTCCGGTTCGTTATCTCGGCCTCCCTCTGACTATCAACTATGCTAGCAATGCGGAATGTATGGGATTGGTTGAATATGTGCAGAACTGATTGGAGGATTGGCAAGCCCAATTGCTATCCTTCGGTGGGCGATTAGAGCTGGTACGATCTACAATAAGGGTGATAACTGCTTATTGGCTGCAGGCTATTATCATCCCGCTCGGCACTATAAAGAACTTCGAGCGACTATGCGCCAACTTCGTGTGGAGAGTGGGACTGCATACTATATCATGGGAAGAGCTCTGTCAAACTACAGAGGAGGGGGGTATCGGGCTTCGTTCTTTTGCGACGCTTCGAGAAGTGGCTATCTTAAAATTGGCCTGGCAATTCTTAGAGGGCAAATCCTTGTGGGCGACTTGGATGAAGGGCAGATATATTGGGACAAATAACTTCTGGACCTTGTCGAGCAACAATAATTACTCAGTCACCTTTAAGAAGATCCTCTCACAAAGATCAACGTTGAAGCACTGCATAAGGCGGGTGATATGCGATTGCAGGTCGACTAACCTATGGCTCGACCCATGGCTCAACAATAGCAGTTTCATTGAGAGGATGGGGTGGCCGACATACGAACTTATTGGTCGTAATGTTCCGGTGGGAGAGCTGATAGCGAACGAGAGTTGGCATATCACAGACGCGTATATGGCATGTATGTTCGGAGAGGAAATCCACAGCCAACCGATACTTAATGAAGGGGGCAGTGACTACTGGGTCTGGGAAGGGGCACACAATGGCAAGTTCTCTCATCGTCTTGCTTATGAGATGGTACGACATACATTCCCGTCGGTGACGTGTGCAGAGGCGGTTTGGGTTAAGGGAGCAGCTACCAAAATGAAGCTATGCTTATATAAGGCATGCAGTCGGAGAGAGATTGCTAACTAAGGAGCGTCTAGAGCGGATCGGAGTTCAACTTCCAAATCTACGGTGTGTTCTATGTGGTCGAGACAATGAATCAAGAGACCACCTGTTCTTTAACTGTCCACACTCATATAGTATTTGGCAACAATTCAGAGCACAGATGGGGTTCACGAGTAGAGGCCAGGTCGCCCTCCCAGAGGTGGTCGAGGAAATTAATAAAGTTAAAACACAAGGCCAGCGGATATATCGACAAGTGAGGCTCAAACTTTTGTCAGTAGTATGGCACGTGTGGCGGGAGAGGAATAACAGAATTTTTGAAGGGAGGGCCAACACTATCCCATGGGATGCTAAATAACATAGCTAGTGACATATATGCTATGAAGACAGGGTAGGCGTCATGGTTATGAGTCCTCTTGCCATTCCTGGTGATTCATGTACAGATTGTTTTATTTTCCCTTATCAATGAAGTACCTATTCTTCATATATATATATATATATATATATATATATATATATATATATAGGAAGCGGATCAAAAGTTTCCCTTAGAAAACCCCCTAAAAACTCCCCTCACTCTAATCCGTAATTTAATGTTAATATTAATGTTAATATTAACATTAAATACTAAAATTAACATTAAACTTAACATTAAAATTAATATTAATATTAACATTAACATTAACGTTAATATTAACATTAACATTAATATTAATATAAAAAAAATAAAAAAAATTAATATTAACATTAACATTAATATTAACTTTAATATTAACATTAACATTAATATTAACATTAAATTAACATTAATATTATGAATTAGAGTGAGGGGGGTTTTTAGGGGGTTTTCTAAGGGGGCTTTGATCCGCTCCCATATATATATATTTTTTTTCCATATATATATATATATATATATATATATATATATATATATATATATATATATATATATATATATATATATATATATATTTTTCCATATATATATATATATATATATATATATATATATATATATATATATATATATATATATCCTAGACTATTACCACTTTTGCAATTTACTATCCTTTGTTTCATCTGGGAGTTAAAAAAAACAAATTATAAGGACACTTCATTTCTTACTCGGGACTAGTCCATGATTGAGGCTAGTCCAGGTTTGAGAAAAAATTACTCAGGACAACTCACTTTTTTACTTAGGGCTGCCCCCACCCCAATTCCCCCCCCCCCCCCCCCCCCCTACATTCATTTGAAGTTTTCACTCTTTCTCTTCTCAGACCCTCACTTCTTCTTCTTCCCCACCACCTCCATCTTCACCCAAACCTTAGCTTTCTTCCCAATCTTGTTCCCAAATTCAGAGATGACATCCAAAAACTTCTCACAGACAAAATACAAACCCTAATGGTTCCCCTATCTGCCTGAACTCAAAACATATAGTAACTTGAATGAAGTCATTCATTTTTAATGAAGGAAACAAACTATGTTCTTCATACTTTAGGACTGTCAAAATTATTGACAGTTCTAAATAGAACTTGCTGTTACAACAAGTTTCATTTAGGACTGTCAAAAATTTTGACAGTCCTGGAAACATTTAGGACTGTCAAAATTATTGACAGTCCTAAATAGAACTTGCTGTTACAACAAGTTTCACTTAGGACTGTCAAAAATATACAGTCCTGGCAATATTTAGGACTGTCAAAATTATTGACAATCCTAAATAAAATTTGCTGTTACAGTAAGTTTCATTTAGGGCTGTCAAAATTTTTGACAGTCCTACCAATTGGAAGGACCATCAAAATTTTGACAATCCTGGAAGAATATGTGTTCAATGTTTTACATAGGACTGTCAAAAAATTTGACAGTCCTACCAATTGGAAGGACTATCAAATTTTTTGACAGTCCTAAAGAAAATATGTTGTTCAATGTTTTATATAGGGCTGTCAAAAATTTTGACAGTCCTTCAAATGGATAGGATTGTCAAAAAAAATTATCAGTCCATCATCATCCCCGTCGCGACTATGGACACATTTTCGAAGTTTGAAACCCTAAAATTGGTTCGAAACTTCGAAAACCCATCTAGAATGAATACTAAATCTAATTTTAGACATGAACATGGATTATTAACATAGAACAATGGATTTTGGGATTTGGAAGAAAAAAGGGGAAGAAGATCAAGAAGAAGAAAGCAAAAAAACAAAAACAAAAAGTGGCTTACATATCAACATTTGGACTAGTTCTGAATAATTTTTTAAGTGACAAACCTGTAAATACACAAAAAATTGGACTAGCCTAAGTACGAGATGAAGTGCTTTTATAATTTGTCTAAAAAATATTTTTTTTTTAACTTCATCTTCTTTCTCAAATTATCCAAACCCTAACTATGGCTTCCCTATGTCCCTGGTCATTACAACACTAACCTACACCTTTTTCCATCCTTCCTCCGCCACCAGTGAGGCTTGGTCTCTCATGATTGTTCCTCATGCGACGTGTGATGGGATGCTCGACCAAGCAAGAAGCAACACGTGTTGTTGCTTCCTGGCCTATGGTGGTGGCCTATGGCGGAGAAAGGGCGGGAGAGGGTCAGGAGGTGGAGAAGAATTTCATAAACTAGGGTATGATTTGATTAAATTAGAGGAGAGTATGATAAAATTATGGTTTCCAAGAAGTTGAAATTAGGTTAGGCTTATGGATCAAGGGAAAAAGTATGATAAAATTAGGATTTGTATTGAGGGACACACTTGCCTTTTGACAATTTATGTCCTCTCCCAACTGTAAAAATATGTTAGTTTAATATTTAAGTGCAACATAAAATTATAAAATATATTTTTTGAGATGTCCGACGTAACGTACGAGATTTTGTGTATGCTGTGTTGTATGCCAGTTGGGCCAACTGTCCACGTCTTTCCGTGGTTCGATTTCGAGACCGTCCGTCTAGCCAAAAAGGTTATATCTCTCCTCACTGACCACAAGAACCAGATGAATTCGATAAAATATAAAATATTTAAATGTCTATTAAAATAATATATAATATTTATATGTAAAAAAACTGTATAGTTCATAATATCTAAGCGCAAATTAGGAAAAAAATATCAATAATTTTGACATTTTTACCCTGAATTTTTAGATATCTAAAATTTAAAATACATATGGTTAAATGAATAAGACGATATTGTACTAATCAATCCTAGTGTTAATATACAATATGCTATGAAGAAGATCTTGAAAGCAATTTTATCTTTTTCCTATAACCAAGCAGAATATTGTTAGTCAACTTCGAAGAATATTGTATAAAACCATATATTTTTATTTGGAGTATATTATTGCAAAGCTGTCACCCAGATATATTTGAGTTAAGAAGCGTATATATATATATTATGTTATTTTGTTATTCTTTTATTTATTTTAAGTGTATCAGGTTGACGGGTGTCTATTTTAATACGTGGTTGGTGGATTGGACACTTCCATTATTATTATTTTTCTTTAGGCTTAATTGCTACTTGATACCCTCAACTATTACGCTTTTTCAAGTTGATACCCTAAACTTTTTTTTGTAACAACTTGATACCCAGATAATTTTTTGGACAATAATGCCCTTACCCAAATTTTAAAACTACCACTCACCCCCCCCCCCCCCCCTCTACTCCAGGCCACCCCCCCCCCCCCCCCCCCCCCCCACCCCTCTCCCCTCCGCACCCCCCCCTCCCCCGCCCCGCCTCGCCTGCACCATCCCCCTCCGCCGCCCTCGCCTGCACCCCCCCCCCCCTCTGCTAGCTCCGGCGCGGCTCTGATGGCGCGAGCGGCGCTGGGCTCCCACGCCGCCGCCGCGTTCTCCCTCGCCGTCGTCCGCTTCAACGGCTCCGGCGGCCCCGCGGCCTCCAGGAACCCCCGCGCCGGCTTCGTCCTCGCCACCCGCGCCACCCTCCTCGGCCGGAGCTAGCAGGGGGGGGTGGGGGGGGCCGGAGTGGGGGAGGGGATGGAGGGAGGGAAAGGATAAGGGCATTTTGGGGTTTTTTAAAATGTTAGGTATTAAGTTGAAAAAAAAAAATAGTTGAGGTATCAATCTGTTACGAAAAAAAGTTTAGGGTATCAACTTGAAAAAGTGTGATAGTTGAGGGTAGCAATTAGCAATTAAGCCTTTTCTTTAAGCAAGTGGACTCTAGCAACTTTTAATGCACAAAAATACAGAACTGGTCAATCCCTTAAAAAAAATATTGAGTTTATTTTAATTAATTAAAACTAACATATCCACACAAACTCATGGTTACGATAAATCAAATTAAAAACCTTTCTTTTGTACCACATATGCCTTTGAATTGGTATGCAGTCGTGCTCAAGAGCATGAAAAAAAACACCCAAGAGCACAAAGAAAATCATATAGTGTCAGTCTTACTATTATATCCCTTGGATATCAATACACGCAATTATTGTTGAAATCATTACCTACGTTTGAAAGCAGTGGAACATAATTAGACATAACCATGATTCGGTTCAATGGAACGGAAATTTATGAATACCCAACTTCAACCAAATCGAAACGAAATTTTGTAAAGCCGAATCGAGCCGAACCTAGGGGTGAACATTCGGTTAATTCAGTTTAAACCAAATCGAATAACCGAAAATCGAATAAGAAAAACCAAAATCGAACCGAATTGGTCCATATCAAACCGAACCGATCGGTTCGGTTTTCGGTTTATTCGATTTTTCGATTTATTTGTATTTTTTTTGTTAATATATATAGTAACTAAATATACCTAAATTTATTTAGTATATACCTATAGTATATACATATATATTTAGTATATACCTATATATGTTAATACCTATATATATAGTATACCTATATTTAGTATATACCTATATATATAGTTATAAGAGGTGTTTAGCTATAGTTAGATAATATTACGTAGTTAAACAATTAGTTAAAATTAATTTATTTATTAAATTTTTAATTACATTAGAATGTATGTACACTCTTTATAAAGAGTAGAGAAATATCTATAACCAATTATAATAAAACTTAATAAAATCTATAACAAATTCTAATTAAAATATAAACATATATATAACAAATCTTAATTCAAATACATTTAAATATTTAAGTTGTTTTACAATAGTATCAGAAAAAAAATATTTTACGTGTGTGTTTTTTTATTATTATTTAAATTTACGTGTGTTACTAGCATATATAATGAGTGATGATATATGTACCTCCAAAAATCTCATCCCTCCATGTCCCTCCGCCATGTGGCTCTGTCTTATTGACCGAAACAAATAAGGAGAGAGGTTGGAGAAAGACATGAGCGAATAGGAGAGCGCCATGTGGCGGAGGGATATGGAGGGATAGAGTTCTGGAGGTACATGTAAGGGAGAGGAGCAATTACAATCAAGTTTTGGTACGAAACCGAAATTCAAATTGAATGACCGAAATTTTCGATAGTCAAACCTACATATGTAGACGCTTCCTCTAGATCCGACTCTTGTCCAGTCACTACCTAGTACCAGATATCTGGATCGGATCACCACCACTTAATATCTAAGGACACGATGAATATGAGGATTTCAAGGTGCAATCTTGGTTTCCTGTCTTCAAGAGCATTTTTTTTTATATAAATCCAAGGGCTACTTGTTGACACACATAGAGTGTTACTTGTTCCTGTAAGTTTAACCTTCAAATAATATTGTTGTTTTTGTTCTAGAAATAATAAAAGTTTTTATCAGCACAATTCTTCTTATTAATATTCTTACTTTGGTGGTTAGTACTTCTACTATTTCCAGATGAACTTAACTAGAAAGTGTACATAAAGGCCATTTGCAGCTAGAATCTGCACAAACATAGCCGAAACAAAGGAAAAAACAGTAGAGTAACTCCTAGAAACATGAGGCTGTAGATTAGCCATTCTTCCGAAAACAAGAAACCAGTCACTAATCTCTCTCCATTTTCATATTTGTTTGACCGTTGTTTTAGTTGGCAAAAGCACTCGTCCAACTTCTTCGAAAACACACTCCCACCTGGAACAACAACAAATATACTGTACACAAGAGTTGATGCAACAAAAAATTGACTAGTTGTTAACTGACAAATACTGCATACAAGAGTTGATGCAACAGAAACTTGACTAGTACTATTTTAGCATCATTTATCTCGACTCGCAATCTCTTTACGATTTAGCTGGTCGTCGGCAATACAAAAAAGAACATGTTCGTATACTCAACTCCAGAAATGACAAATCTACAGACAATGCAGGTATTAGACCGATCGATGCATGTTAACTCTCTGTAAGAGCTGATAAGAACCCCGGGAAGCATACAATTGAGAGAAGACATGTTTGAGGCTAAATGGTCGAGGAATGACTACAATCCCATGACAAGAAACAACTTTTCCTAGCAGGCCAGAGACGGAGACGGAGACGGAGACGGGGTGTCAGGGTTGCTGCAGGACTCTCTCTTCATTTTCTTAGCTCTCTTCAGTTGCTTTATGACATCCAGCCTCACTGCTGAGTACGGAGATGGGATCTGTATCCGAAAATGCAAAGCGAAAGAATAAGGAACAAGAAAGAATAGCTGGTTAAAAGGAAAGTAGTTGATGAAGCTACGATTTCATATAACTTGTGCAAGTTACCAGGCCGGGCAAGTATTTCTTGATCGACGTCAGGATGGCAGCATGGCCGATGACAGTTACCTGGGGAACAAGAAACCAGATTAACTTCATTCTGTAACATAATAACATGTATGTTCATATATATATATATTGGCTTATTTCCAGAAATAAAATTATTTTTTCTCGGAAAATAACTAATTAACGAATTCGATCCATTCTTCACCTATACTGTGGCTTGCATATGTACTCAACACCTGTAGAAATCATCTTCCCCTTTCCCGCATTTTCTAGTTAGGAAGAACTTTGGAAAGCTTCAACTGCCATGAGCAATGAAACTAAGCCTTTTCCTACATGCTGGCTGGTTTTTGAGGTCCTACGGCATATGCCTCTAATTTGTTCAACAACATACGTGGAACCAATTAAGTGTCGGGAATCCGGCCCGATTGCAAGGTGGATGGAAGTTTGGAGCGGTCGCGGAATCGATGGAGGAGCATCGCAGAGTCAGCGAGGGTCGAATTGGACCAAAGAAGCAGAACTTGAATTCTATAAGAACTCTGGTCTGGGACAAATTGTCAGACCGGAACTTTGGATGTTCCCGAGAGCAAGCAGTGCAGTGTAGGGTATTGGAATTTGGCAGAATTCTAGTAGAGACGGTCCGGTTTAGGATTCGGATTTTCTACAATTTTCAGCAGTCCAGTTCATTTTGGGCTGACTTAAGGGCCAAGTCAGGGTATCCTAACGTAATTAGGGTTTCTTTGCGGCTTATAGGAAGAAAGCATATGGAGATTTATATTGTGTGTTCTTTAGGGTTCAAGGAGATTCCACATTTTCTAAGAGTTGAACTAGCTCTTAGGTTCTTGCACTTCGAAAAGGAGGAAGGATTTTTGAATGAGCTTTCAGGTCGAGTTCGTCACCGTCAAGATTTCATCATAGTCAAGATGATGGACAATCATTACTAGACGAGAGTATTTTTGGTAAGGGGTTGTTTTTTTAGCTATCTATATTGTATCTACTTTTTTTGTTTTTTCTTGAGAAGTGTAAAGGGTCGACTTCTGGGAAAAAAGTTGACGTTATTGTACTTGTAATAGCTACCATCATATACATGTTTGTTCTTTGCTTGGCCTTGTAGCAAGTTGCGGTTCGTGTTTTCTTTGTGGGATCAATGGTCAACACTTATTCCGCCGTGCGTCTTTAATCCTAGCAAAGTGGTATCAGAGCTTCTGATTTGAGAAGGAAGAAAGACATCCACGGCATAGAGAAGATCTATTCATGTATGGTGACCCTCATATGGGAAAATTGGATGGTATGAAAGCCAATGATGGATGATCTCCTCTATTGGTGGATTTGCATAGTCCGTTGGAGAGCGATAGCACCAAACCAAAGAATGTGATTGCTGATAACTGGAAGGAGGAGGATCAAAAGA
Organism: Iris pallida; assembly: GCA_029216955.1. Classification (NCBI taxonomy): domain Eukaryota; kingdom Viridiplantae; phylum Streptophyta; class Magnoliopsida; order Asparagales; family Iridaceae; genus Iris; species Iris pallida. The sequence goes on along the minus strand of JANAVB010002000.1, from coordinate 4,947,377 downwards.
CCATTTGATTCATCCGTCAATAGTTGAACGCTTTGGCTTTTCATCGGGTCTCAACGAAGTGTTCGTCGAAGAAATTGTGGGAGAAGTTGCACTCGTTGTGCGAGCGAAAGAGGACTGATAACAAGACGTTTCTTATCTGCCAACTCATCCATGAGAAATGCACGGATAGCGGTTTGTGGGCAATAAATGAACAAGCTTCAAGGCATCATCTTTCAAGAAAACTCAAGAAAGAAGAAGGATTCAATTAGTCGAGAAGTAACATTGAATGGGTGTGTGTCGAATCTTAAGGATCGGACCATAACAGCTGGTTGTTTCCAGGTGTGAGTTTCACTACGAATCCGAGCCACACTAGGAGGAGTGGCATGATTTATTGGAGCGATGGCGATTTTAGCAGTTCAAAGCCAGAACGAAAATCATAGGGAGCAACCGACTCAAAACATTTGCACAAATCATGAGTTATAGACCTTCGACATTGTGCATCAACGAATGGACTCACTTTGCTGGAGGATGTGGATCTATGGGGGAGCTTTTATGACGAACTTGACCGGCACAATGAAGGAAAATAAATCTATTAGGAACATAAGCATGTTCCGATGGAAGATGGAAGCCGAAAGAATGCAACCAAGACTTGTTGTAAGGTTGGTGGTTAGGAACTTTGGTCATGGTCGAATCATTGACACCGGAGAGTTTCTGTTGATTTGTGAGATGATATGGTAATTAGCGTCGACAAGGTGGTCGAGCAACTGAAGATGACAGATGATGTAGAGCAGTCTGGGAGATGCCGGGTTGATGATGGCAAGGAGCAGGAATTTTGCCGTAAAACGACAAGCATGACGTTCGATTGAGGAGGCATGGGACCAATACCCTCTTATCAGATTGGAGGGGAAGTTTATTGGGAATACAACCAGATTGTTAGGTGGATGAAAGTATGGAGCGGTTGCTGAATTGACATAGGAGTGTCGTAGAGTTGATCGGAGTCAAATTGGAATAAAGCAGAGAACTAGAATTCTAGTGTAGGCCAAACTGTGTGAACCAAAATATCGACAGAATTTCGAATGTTCTCGAGCGCAACACTGCACGGTATCAAAATTCTGACAAAATTCTGGTCGAGATGAACTAGTTAGCAGGTTGCGATTCATATTTTCTTTGTATGATTGGTGGTCGACACTTTTCTGTTACTGTGTCTAATCCCAGCATCAGTATGGTCAAAAATCACTTGCATAATTTTGTGCATCTTTTCATTTGGAATTTTCATCCATAAGCCAGCTCTATGTGATGGGAAAAAGGCCCAGCGACAATGGATATAAGGACAATACATAATCTTTGTAGTTTTGTCCTTGTGCAAAAAATAAAAGGCTGACTGGTCAATTAGGTAGTCCGTCATTTTGATAACCAGCTCATCTTAAAGGACAACAATCTTTTGAGCAAAACCATAAGTCGTGTTATTCATGCCAAAACTAATGCAACAACTTGATATGTAGTAGACGTGTGGAAACCTAGCTTATTACATCCATTAGGCATGTCGGTCATGACAAATGCATGTAGATCTTCAGTTTGGAAGGCTCGAGATGACTTGCAGCCAGGAGCAAGCACAACTGTACTTGCTTCCATTTAAATGTAGATGCATTGATCTTATGTGCATCATTTTTTATATTTAATAATCTAATAAAGCTTTTATCTATGGTGCTTGATGTTTTACAAACTAAACCGACTTTCATGGGAATAATCAACCAATAAAGGGAGAACTCTTCTCTATCTTGAATATGATAAACAATAAGGAATATTAAAAATATTTTGAACAAGGTGACATTTAAGCAAATATTTTGTATACCAGCCTATAACTTTAATGAAGCAAAAACATAAAATTCCACCTGGATCTATGAGAAATGAAAAGAAGAGGAAGAAAAGACTGAATGCTGGTTATGTGCTTACCGGCAGAAGCATCAGTATAGCAATAGGAATAACACAGGCAAAATCAATCACTGTTCGGCTAATCTTCTTTATCTCCGTCTTAGACAGTGTGTATACAAAAATTTGTTTCTGGATGAGACCAACTGTAACACGCAGGTCTACGAGGAGCAACCGAGTTCCCATCAGTATGTCCTAGATCACAATTTTTTTTAGTCTTAATGCATCTATCTACAACATCAATAGGTCTTCTTCTACAAGATAACAAGAGTAGGATACTAGTCTTACAGAGGTTGTAGAAAGCAGGCTGTTGCTGGATTTAGCAAAGAGAGTCCGATGAATCTTTGTCTCCACAGCTTCGGGAAGCTTTTGTAGAATCTTATCTGAGCAACTAGACTGCATTGTCAAGCAGGCCAGTAGTTAAATACGGACTATATGTATGGCTGAAAGATTAACCTGCTTTCTAATTTCTCAAGTCTACTCACTCTAAAGCTTGTACAAAAAGGGAAACTTGGTAGATACACCAACTTCAAATTGAGCTGCTATCATAACTTCAAATATATGAAGGTCAATTACAATGCTTTGTGTTAAAGGCTCCTCTACTAATTTATCGTTAGATTATAGTTGCAGTCCCAGGCAAAGTCCAATACTGATCCAAAAATCAAAATGTTAGAGTATACCTTCATACAGGGGCGGACCCACCCTAGGCCGAGTGGGGGTGACCAGCCCCCAAACTTTTCAGATTCATGCTATACAGTTTTGTTCTTACTTTTATTTACTTAAATGCCTTGTCAAAATTTTCACAAGTGGGTTGTTGCTTACTTGGTAAATGGATGGGATTTTAATCAAGAGGTTTTTCAGTTCAATTCTCTCTAGCCACCTATTTAAAAAATGTTATCTATAGGAATTATTATCTTCTTATCCGTATTTGTGTCTGTATTCGTGAAATATAGCTGAAAATGGTAAAAGAAAGTTCCCTCGTGGAGTCGTGTACAACTATCAGATGCTGAACCTTATTGATGTACCTTGCTTGCTTCCAGCATGTCTTGATTTGTTACTTCAGAGATGTGCTTGCTCATTAAGTCCCCGAGACTTTGGTGAGGCTCCTTGAGTAACAAAGGTGGAATTATCTTGAGAAGGCTCCCTTGACGCATCACTGGCTCAGGAAATTGAACTTGCATAGTTTTCCCCAACTCACTGATCAACAGAATTTAACTTGAAAGTTAAATCATAGAAATAAAATTTCCCATGATTGTATTGTTTAGGTACATTACATCAGTATTGACAACGACAAAGAAGGAACAAGATGACATATAACATACTGTAATCTATCATAAGCCGCCCAGTAGTCTTCCATGCAAACGGTTAAGAGATCCTTGCTGCAAATTATGTAGCAGAAAGTCTTCTTAACATGTCAGTTGGTAGAGAAAAGTTTATACATTGTAGTGCTAAGAAATATTGCCTTGTTTGCTAACCTTGTATGTAAATATTCTGCTACGTTAGCACCAAGAGATTGTTCAGTTTTATCACTGTAGTGAACCAAGCTTGAGAACATATCTGAGCAAACACCAAAAACTGTGGACATAATGATCTCTTTCTCTGCTTGGATAGTTTTTAACCTCTTTCTTTCCTGGTACCTTGTGCATGGTACTGCAGCATACAGGTCGAGCCATCCAATTTCATCACTCACAACCTATTGGGAAAAAAAAAAAAAAAGCATGAGGAAAATATGCATCTGTTAGAAAACTCATAAGATAAAAAATCTGCCTTACCCACTGGTAAGGGTTGGGTGGTGCGTGTGTGTGTGGAAATCGTGGATACTAAAAACGGTGCATGTTGTATTATGTCTGTGTCGGGTACATATCGGACACACTATTCACACTAAAAAATACACTAGGACACGCCAAATTCAGTGTGGTGTATGTACCAAATTCCGTGTCATTTTCATACCTTGCAAAGTAGGTGGCAGCTAAGAAAAGAAACTTTACTGGATTACCCCTGAGACATTTTGATGTAAAATTATCACGCCCCAGAACCAGAATACTGGAGAGCGGGGGAATGACTCAGCCAGCTACGTATTACGGGTAGATGAATACCGTATAATACGATCAATGCTGTCTAAAAGACGAGGGGGTGCATACTACATAAAAGTCTCACTATGGTCACTTCCCATCTATTGTCTCAATCATTCAAACAAGAAACAGAAATAGAGAACATGTGAGATAAAGCAGTAAGACGTCCCAAACGCTCAGTCAAAATGTTCTTGATATCTGGCTTTACAAAACACAGCCAGATGATGTAGTCAGTATACACAATTGTTATCAGCTGCAGCCTGACTTAGTTACAATTATGCAAAAGTAGGTACAAGACAAACTGACTAACATGTCGGTGCCAAACGGCAAAGTATAAAGTATTTAACAAAACGAGCGGAGAAGTAAGAAAACCCACTCGAGCCCTCCTGCGATCATCCCTCTAGTGTTGACCATCGTGGAGGTAGAAGTAAGCTGGATCCTCGGGGACCGGCTCTAAATCTGGCCATGCAAAACCAGAGAGTTTAGACCTCTAACAGCAAGTACCGCAAGGAAGCACGATATGAGGGATTAAAACCAGTAATGAGAAAATATGATAAATAGATCTCTGCTTTCTACTGGGATTCACATAGTATCACGACACTTCGAACCAACCTCCCAACCAAACAAGGACAGAAGTTGGCATGTCATGTCCTGACATTCTGATCATCTCAGTTAGGTAACAGAGGACATACAGTACACAAACAAATTAATTTAAACGGCCATTCAACTACTACGGCTTGCTACTGCGAGTTCCAAGTTATCCTGGAATTATGCAATAGAGATTCCTCAGTTCTTACTATGTGCAAGCAATGCTAGTTTACCCAGTCAATCAATTGCGCCAATCATGAATTAGACGAGTCCCAGCAGGACGCCCGTCATCAATATACAATATACAATAGATAATATAACCAGATACCACTTCCTGCCCGTGTGGCAGATTTGCAGTATCTGTGGGGACCAGCCGGCCTGTCGGGCACTACTAGTCCCAAGAGGGCTGCCATGTAAGAACTCGGGAATCCATTCTCTCCATGCAATCATTATTTTATTTAACTTAATAGTCTCTACGTTAAGTGAAATCCCATGCCGTGGGTCATGGTCATTCAAATGAGTACTTTCGTATGGGGTACGATATGCACAACTCTACAACGATACCAGTGCGGTTAGGTTGCAGGTCTTACATAGCGTAATGCAACAATCAGAACTAACCACGGAGTAATCATGCCTTGACCATAAAGTACACATGCTGCTTTTGTAAAATAAATAAATAAATAAATAAATAAATAAATAAATAAATAAATAAATTGAAGCCTGCATGTGCCTGTATGTCAATATTCGGAATCAGCCAGTCGATTACAATAGTTCATAATTAATATGAACGTGTCTCATTCATTCAATTCAATAAGACGACTAGCCAGTTACTTAGTTCCAACTAGGAACGCATGATCAATTATTAGTCAAAGTAACAGTCGGGGTCAATTCGTGACAAGGCATGAAAGTCAAATTAGTATTAAGCATGGTCGAGTCTATAACTAGCATAAAATAGTTGGTAACACATTCTTGAAGCCAAGCAAAAGATCTACAACTTCCATGTTGGGAGTTGAAAGAAATTCGAGCCATAATTCAGTCAAAATAGGACATATAACAGTCAGAAACAACCAAAATAGGCATATGCGGCCTATTCTGCGACATGCATGCGGACCAACTGCGACATGCGGCCTATGCGGCCCAACCGCGACATCTATGCGGCTCAACTGCGACATGCGGCCTCATGCGGCCCAACCGCGACATCTATGCGGCTCAACTGCGACATGCGGCCTATGCGGCCCAACCGCGACATCTATGCGGTTCTACTGTGACATGCGGCCTCATGCGGCCCAACCGCGACATCTATGCGGCTCTACTGCGACATGCGGCCTCATGCGGCCCAACCGCGACATCTATGCGGCTCTACTGCGACATGCGGCCTATGCGGCCCAACCGCGACATCTATGCGGCTCAACTGCGACATGCGGTCTCATGCGGCCCAACCGCGACATCTATGCGGCTCTACTGCGACATGCGGCCTCATGCGGCCCAACCGCGATATCTATGCGGCTCTACTGCGACATGCGGCCTATGCGGCCCAACCGCGACATCTATGCGGCTCAACTGCGACATGCGGCCTCATGCGGCCCAACCGCGACATCTATGCGGCTCTACTGCGACATGTGCCTTATGCGGCCCAACCGCGACATCTATGCGGCTCTACTGCGACATGTGCCTCATGCTGCAGATGAACATAGAAGTTTGACCAAAATTGTTTTGGCCATAAATTTCTCAAAATAAATCGGAATCTAACTTTTCAAAAGCCAAAGTTTAGCAGAATTAAATTCTCTACAACATGGAACCACTTATTTTTAAAAACAACAAAGTTTGATAGATCAAACCATAAAATCCATATGAAAACCAAAACTTGAAACTTAGATCTACACCCAACCATCCATGGAAATCAAGAACTTCAAGACCTAAACTTGTAGAGGAAGAGAAGATGACCAACATATACTAAAAATAAATAGATGCATGAAATCCCTCATGGTGTGCAAGATGTACTTGCCTCTCACAGGTGGGTTAGGGTTTGGTGGAGGAGCAAATGTGAATGAATGAAGAGAGAGAATGAAAGAAGAAGTTTTATATCAAGGTCAAGTGCATCTCCACCATCCATCCTACTCCATCAAATCCTAGCCACCCATTCCTTTCCATGTAAAGCCAAACCAAGTTGGCTCACCATGAACCGAAATGAATCAAGAGCCAAGAAAAAGCAGAAAATAAAATACAGAGAAATAATTAGCATGAAATTAAAAGAATTAAATATAAAATAAATGCATGACAGATACTAAATAAATTCGGGCAAGCGGTATACGTATAAAAATACGCATTCCTGAAATGGGGAGTGACATCTCTACCCACCTTAGATAAATTCCGTCCTCGGAATTTCAAATCCAAGCAGGATAGGAAAAACCGAGCTGATCTAGGTACAAAAAACTTGAGCAAGCAATCATTCTTCAATGTTTAACTAGCAGATAACATATCTATATTAACAATCTACGATATCAAGTAGTTCTATCTATGAGGTGACAAGCATGAGGGGTTAAGGCAATCAAGGTACACGGGAAGAAATATACCTTGTGAGTCAAACAGATGTGGATACCGTGATCGGATATCATCCTCACGTTTCCACGTTGACTCTCCTAATGAGTGATGACCCCAAGCAACCCGGACAAGGCTAATTGTTCGGTTCTTGAGTATCTTCTCTCTCCGGTCCAAAATGGACACCGGCTGCTCCTCGTAAGACAAGTTGGTACTAACAACCAACTCAGAATGATCAAGGATATGGCTGGAGTCCGATACATACCTTCGCAATTGAGATACATGAAACACGTCATGCACCTCTCGTAACGAAGGTGGAAGGGATAAACAATAAGCAACATCGCCTACCCTATCAAGGATAACGAATGGTCCTACGTATCGCGGACTCAACTTCCCGCGAACGCCAAATCTAATGACCCCACGGATAGGTGAGATTCGCAAGAACACGTAGTCCCCAACAGAAAACTCTAGCGGTCTACGATGTTGGTCCGCCCAATGACGATGCCAGTCCTGTGCAACTCGAAGTCGCTCTCTAATTCCCTTGACCAATTCAACTGTCTGAACAATCATTTCCGGGCCTAACATCTTCCTCTCCCCGATATCATCCCATGCTAGTGGCGATCTACACTTCTTACCATATAGAGCTTCGAATGGCGCCATCTGGATACTGGCTTGATAACTGTTGTTGTATGAAAACTCAACTAAGTGCAGGTGGCTCTCCCAAGATCCTCCAAAATCTAGGGTGCAAGCTCGCAACATATCTTCTAAAGTCTGAATTGTTCTTTCTGATTGCCCGTCCGTCTGTGGATGGTAAGCCGTGCTAAATCTTAACTTGGTGCCCAGACTATGATGTAAGCTCTTCCAGAAATGTGATGTAAAACGGGTATCTCTGTCGGACACAATACTGACAGGGACTCCATACTGCCTGACTATTTGTTGCATATACAACTCTGCCAACTTTTCTGTAGATTGCCCTACTCTGAAAGGAAGAAAGTGTGCCACCTTTGTAAGCCGATCTACTATCACCCAAATAGCATCTTTACCACTTGGTGATCTCGGTAAACCGGTCACAAAGTCCATTGTGATGTGCTCTCACTTCCATTCCGGGATAGGAAGTGGCTGTAATAACCCAGCTGGCCTCTGCTGTTCTGCCTTCACTTGCTGACATACCAAGCAACGGGAAACGAATCTAGCTATCTCCCTCTTCATCCCGTTCCACCAGAAATGATGCTTGATATCTTGGTACATCTTGGTCCCTCCAGGGTGTATAGAATATTGGGAACTGTGAGCTTCTGTCATAACCTCATGTCTGATATCTCTACTAGGCACACATAGGCATGATCCAAACCTAAGCGTACCATCTTCGTAAATTCTCATCTCCTTTCTGAGTCCTGACTCACATTCTGCTCTAAGCTTCTGAATCCTTGGGTCCTGTGCCTGAGCTGCCTTGATCCTGTCTACCAAGTCGGATTGAACTTGTAGACTCGCCAGAATTCCTACATCACTAGGAAGTATAACCTAGATGCCCATCTCCTGAAGGTCTTCTAAAATGTGCTTCTGTGTTGTCAGCATAAATGCGCCGCCTCTCCTGCTAAGAGCGTCTGCTACCACATTAGCCTTGCCTGGATGATACTGAAGCTCCACGTCGTAATCCTTGATCAGCTCTAACCATCTTCTCTGCCTCATGTTCAGCTCCTTCTGAGTAAAGATGTACTTCAGACTTTTATGGTCCGTGTACATATCCACTCGATCACCATATAAGTAATGCCTCCATAGCTTCAAAGCAAATACTACTGCCGCCAACTCCAAGTCATGAGTTGGGTAATTCTTCTCGTGGTCCCGAAGCTGCCTAGATGCATACGCTATCACCTTCCCATGCTGCATGAGGACACATCCAAGTCCTTTACCTGACGCATCACAATATACTCTAAAACCTCCGGGTCCAACTGGCAATGTAAGAATAGGCGCTGATATCAACTTTTGCTTCAAGGTGTCAAATGATGCCTGGCACTCTGCCGACCAGACGAATGGCACATCCTTCCGTGTCAAGCGGGTCATGGGTGCTGAAAGTCTTGTAAAATCCGATACGAATCTCCTGTAATATCCTGCCAATCCCAAGAAACTCCGTACATTAGCTACGGTCTTGGGTACTGGCCAGCTCTCTACTGCTTCTACCTTCTTGGGATCTACTGCTACTCCAGCTCCTGATATGATATGACCCAAAAATGAAATGTGATCCGTCCAGAACTCACACTTGCTGAGCTTGGCATACAACTGGTTCTCCCTCAGAACCTGCAACACTGTCCTGAGGTGGTCTTCATGCTCCTCTTCACTGGCAGAGTACACAAGAATGTCGTCGAGAAACACCACGACAAACTGATCTAGGTATGGCATAAAGATGCGGTTCATCAAGTCCATAAATATTGTTGGAGCATTGGTCAAACCAAACGGCATTACCAAGAATTCATAATGCCCATACTTCGACCTGAATGCTGTCTTGGGAATATCCTCCTTCCGAACCCTCACCTGATGGTACCCTGAACGAAGATCTATTTTGGAGAAAACTCTAGCCATGCTCAACTGATCAAATAAGTCGTCGATCCTTGGTAGTGGATACTTGTTCTTTACTGTTGCCGCGTTAAGCTTCCTGTAATCAATGCACAATCTGGATGATCCATCCTTCTTTCCTACAAGTACCACTGGTGCTGCCCATGGCGATATGCTAGCTTGGATGAACTTCTTCTCCTTCAGTTCCTCTATGTGCTGATATACCTTGGCCTGCTCTGAATCTGCCATTCTGTAAACTCGATCTAATATCGGTTTAGTTCCAGGTGCCAATTCTATAATGAACTCAATATCCCTAACCGGTGGTAGACCTGGAAGTTCTTCAGGAAATACATCCAGAAACTCTTCAACTACCTTCGGAACTTGAACTTCTTCCATTGTCGTCACTACTCCCTGCTCTTGCTGAGTTGCCTCTGATCTGAATAAGGTGAACCTCTTCATGCCTGGAATATCAAAAGATACACTCCCTCTACGACAATCTATTGTCGCATGACTGTCTTTCAGCCAGTCCATGCCTAAGATAACGTCGAAATTTTCAACAGGAAATTCTATCAACCGGGCGGGTAAGGAATGCCCGCAAACTACAACACTACACGCTAGAATAACTCTACTAACTCCTACGAGCCCATTACCAGTGAGTATATTCAACCTCCCTGGCAATGCCTCGAACTCCATTCCTAGCCGTGTCACAAATTGTGCAGATATAAATGAGTGTGATGCTCCTGAATCAAACAATGCTACTGCGGGATATGAGGCGACGAGAATGTTACCTGCCACAACATCTCCCGATGCTAATGCCTCCTCCAAGGACAGAGTGAAGGCCTGTCCTCGACCTCCTTGTTGGTTCCCATGTTGCGGCCTAGCTTGGTGTTGCTGCTGGCCCCTTCCTTGATGATGCTGGGGTGGTCTATGCTGGTGTTGCTGCATCGGCGGTCCCTGCTGCTGAAACATCTGAGCTTGCGGCATTAACGGACGCTGGGCCAATGGTCTCACTGCCACTACTGGTCCTCGATACTGTCCTGCCCCTGGTGCTGGCAGAGCAGGAAACTGCTGCACTGGTCCTCCTGACCTTGAATTCATGGGACATGTGGTAACCCGATGATCTGGATTTCCACATATCAAACACAGTCTGTTCAATGCCCGACACACATCTCTAGTGTGCCCTATCTTCCTACAATAAGTGCAGCCTGCCGGGGGTTGCTGGTTCTTCCTCTGTTGCTGTTGTTGCCTGGGTGGTGCTGGCCCTCGCATCGCCACATCGTGGATGCGAATGCCAGGAGACGGTGTAACTCGGGGCGCTGCTCCCCCTCCTCCTTCAATCTGACTGTGGGATCTCTTCTGACTAGGGGTGAGCATTATTCGGTTTTGGACCGAAAACCGAACCGAACCGAACCGAATAAGAGATTCTGTTCGGTTTCAAAAATATTCGGTTCGGTTTCGGTTTTCAAAATATAATAATTTCTTATTCGGTTTCGGTTTCGGTTTTAGGTTTCGGTTTCGGTCCAAACCGAAAACCGAATAAGAATTATACAAATATGTAAATATTCTCAATTTAAGAAAATGTATATTTTGAAAATAATAATTCTATGTATGTGTTTTCAATTCTAACATTGATAATTTAACAACTAGCCCAACTCTGTGCATAATTTCGAAATTCAACAAATATGTGTATCAAAATTATAATTTTTAGTATAATTTAACCACGATTTCAACATTGGGTCCGACCCATTAATTCGAACCGAACAAACCGAATAAACCGAATTTATTATTCGGTTCGGTTCGGTTTCGGTTTTAGCTAATTCGGTTCGGTTTCGGTTTTGCATTTTTAGAATTTCGGTTTATTCGGTTTTGGCTAATTCGGTTCGGTTTAAACCGAATAAACCGAATGCTCACCCCTACTTCTGACCCCCGGTCCTTGCCGTGATCCTCTGAACGGTGATCTCATGCCTTCGGGTTGCCGTCAATACTTCATCAAAAGTCTGGTAGTTGTGACCTTCTATCAATTGCAAAAGCTCAAGATGAAACCCTTGCTGGAACCTCATAGCCCTCTGGCTCTCCGTTGCTACCATCTCTAGGGCGAACCTACTCAATCTGCAGAACTCCGCTGCGTAAGCATCTACCGTCTTGCCGGCCTGCTTGAGGTTGATAAACTTCTGTTATAGCTCAAACTGCGCCACAACTCCATAGTACTTCGTCTTGAATCTTGCTGTGAAATCGTCCCAAGCAACAGGACGTCTGATACCTACTTCCTCTGATTCCCACCAATCACGTGCGAGATCCTGAAGTAACAACTTCACTTGATCCACACGTTCTTCTGCCGGCACCTTAGCTGCTGTCAGAATAGCCTCAATATCCTTAAGCCATACATCTGCTGAGATGGCATCTTCCGTGCCCTCGAAACGACGGGGGTTGTACTTGCAAAACCTGGCTGATGCTCCTGAATCTGGCCTCGCCCCTCTTTCCAATGCCGTCTGCAACCCTTGGTTGAGTAGTACGTTCTGCTCCTGCAACTGAGCGTGCATGCGCTGCTGGGCTAACATCTGGTGTTGCTGAGTAGCCATCATTCCTCTCATGATCTCCAGAAGGGCCGGTGTGTCTACTTCCACAGGGGTAGGTGGAACTGTTGGTGGTGGTGGAACATCCGGATACTGCGGTCCAGCTGCTGCTTCCACTATTACTTCTTCTTGGATGGTCTCTTGAGTTAGTACCGGCCCTTGTTGCTGACCAACATGGTCAGGTTGTCCGTGTTGCCCTTGTTGTTGTTGTCCAGTCCTGACAGATGCGGACGATGTCACGCCCCAGAACTAGAATACTGGAGAGCGGGGGCAGACATAGCCAGCTACGTATAATGAAATGGAATCCATCTCACCATACGGTCACGGCTGTCTAGATATGTGAGGGTTTATCTACAAGCCATCAGTCTCTTAAGGTCATAAAATAGCCTATTGTCTCAATCTCAACCAACTAATAATAATCACAAGATATCAGATCACCAAATATACAATTGTAAGGCGTCCCAAACATTACATATCCAGATGATCATGAAGCTAGTCGTACAAAATGTAAGGACTAGCAAGATTTAAGTTATACATGATCAACCTCGAGTTGCCAATCATGATTACAGCCCGTAGGCAGACAGTAAATAAAGTTGTAAACGAGCTAACACTTGCTCGGCGGCTAAACGCCTCAAAAGAATAATTTTACAATAGAGTGGGAGAGCAAAAATAAACCCACTCGTTGCCCTGGTTACGCCTGGTGACCACCATCGGGCTGAAATGCAGGGAGATCCTTTGGTGCTGTTCCGGTATCTGGCCATACAAAACCAGCTGGGTCAGACTCCAGAAAGAGCAAGTGCTACAAAGGAGGCTTCACTTAAGAACTAAAACCAGCAATCATTAGCAATCAACAAGCAAATAAGTAAAGGAGGATCGGGATTTGTGCAGTACCAATGCACTTGTCCCGATCATAGGGAAACAGTAAGTAAATCATTACTGACATAAAGTAAACTGGAGAACATGTTAAATAAATAGAACTGGGAAGGTGATATACGATGAGATAACCATGGGACAATTCAGATAACCAGGTTACAACCCGTAAACCAAACAAGGACCGGGGTTGTAACCCTTCGTCTGAACAGAACTTGGTTTCTCCCACCATTTATCGGCAAGATAAAATAAGAAATCAGGACATGTAACAATCATGTACAAGATCAAGACAAGACTAGACAGACTGAACTCCATCCAACATTCACGGCCAAGCAATAAGTACGGCTTGATACTTTAACTAGCTAGGGTTATCACAGGCCTAGTTACTAGCAAGATGCAGCGAGATTCTTCCAAGTCCAGTTACCCGCCTGCTGCTACCTGAGTGACCCCAGCAAAGAAAAGGAAAAAGATAGCATGATATAGCAGACACACTGTAGTAAGATACATGTGTCCTAAGGTACCACACTCGACGGCGGGCTGGAAGTGCGCTCATCTCGACGGATAGCAACAAATCCCATGTATATATATATATATAAGGCCGGGATCAAAGGGGCAACAGGTAACTGGGAAAGTCTCTCCATGAACTACTTGATCAATCTAGTCATTAATCCTAGCCATATTCAGTATGAATCCCTGACCGTGGGAAACCAGGGATTCATGTCCTAGACATGATGCAAGACAAGACGGGTTCATTTGTACAAACACAATCGCCCACGGTGTCCAGGTCATTCAATCTTGTCATGTCGTGTTAGCCGTCGCAACAACATTTCAAGAAATATCATGCCAGGTTTATCATGTCAAGAGTGCGCCACGGCGGGCCACTATCATGTCAGGTATATCATGTCAAGTTCACTGTCAAGTTATCATGTCAATTTGTCAGGTCAAGTTATCATGTCAGGAGTGCACCACGGCGGGTCACCATCAAGTCATGCCATTTATCAAGGAGGAGAGAAACTTATACAATTAAATAATAATAAATATATAATATATATATTCTTGAAGCCAAAGAGAAACTCTACAACTTTCATGTTGGGAGTGGGAAAAAATTCTGACCACAATTCACGCAAATAAGACATTTAAACAATCAAAGTGGGACCCATGTGGTCCAAAAGTGGGAGAACAAACATGCGGTCAAAGAGAGTGGGAGTCCACCCATGCGGCCAACATAACAAAGAGGGCATAAAATCAAGTAAGACAAAAGATAGTGGGACCCACAATAATTGCAAGCTCCCACTTCAGCAAGCAAGTCAACTAAAGGAAGCTATGTGGGACCCCCACAATTAATGCAATAAGAAAAGGTTCACGTGAGCTACCTAATTAATGGTTCACGTGGCCAAAATATTAGATAGTGGGGGAAGGGAGCCTATGCGGCTCACCTTAGATTCCATGCAAATAATAATAGTATTAAATGGCCAAAGGCCATGCGGCTCTACATCAAGCAATTAATGCTGTAGACGTCCATGCGGCTCTCTTGTATCAATGCTTTTAATATATACATTAATGCATTGGAGAATGCATTCATTATAAAATATTGCACACGTTAAAATCTTGCATGTATTTAGAACGTACATTAATGCATTGCATGCATATGCGGCTACAATGAGGGCCATATGCGGCCAAAGGTCTTGTTCCATGCGGCCAACACATTCAGCATGCTCTTTTGCATGCAAAGTAAGCAAAAGCAAGCTAAGTCCACAAACCCATAGTATTAGCCAATTAAACAACGCTTTAATCAAGCATTAAAGCATGAAATGACATTGTATCAATGTTAAGGCATTTGGAATGAGTCAACATCCAAGCCATATGCGGCTTTGTTGCTCCAAAAGCTTTAATCAAAGCTACAGCATTGAATTCTTAAGACATATAATATTAATATCAAGCACTAAAGCACTCAAATATTACAAGCCATGCGGCTGATCCAAAGCTTAAAACATTGAATCCTGAAGACATTTAATATTTAAATATTAAAGTACTCAAGCATTTAAATAGCTATGCGGCTCTCTGGTGCATTAGGAAAATGCATTGGAACAATGCATTAAATACATGCATTTAGAATGGGCAATAAAATATTATATGTATGAGGTGCACGCTGAAATATTGCATGCAAAATATTGCATGCATATGCGGCTCACATGGGTGCTGATGCATTCCATTCTCAAATTCATTAAAATAGTGGTGCCTATGCGGCTCACTGATAGTATTGTATTAAATAATGCATGCAAAAGTAAGTGCTGGCTATTGCATTAATATGCCATGCGGCTGAGTGCAAAAATGTCCATGCGGCTCAGAAATTTCTCGTAGGTCAAAATTGGACCAAAGAAAATTCTCTGCAACCATGGGATCATCAACTTAGCAAAATATGCAAGTTTGATGGATCAAAATCCTGGGAACCAAAAATACCACAAAGCTAGATCTACAAAAATTTAACCATGGAAATGAAAAATAACAAGTACTAAAGTGGGTTAGAAACTCATGAGAAAAATAATGGAACAATAAAAATGGGGTTCTTCCATGAAGCAAGATGCACTTGCCTAAGCTCTCCACTCCCTCCTGGTAGGTGAAGAGTAAAGATGGAGAAGAAGAAATGAGTAATGAGTAATAATGGAAGAGAGAGAGTGGGATTGATATTTATGGTGGGAGTGGTGGTAGGTGGGAATGGTTCTCCACATAAAACCAAACCAAGCCAACCCACTAAACCGAACCAAACCAAGCCAATGCAATCCCATGATGAACCATGCTAATGCAACATGCAAAAAAATAAAATCCAAGGCTCACTAATTATGACAAACCAGAAATACGAGTCCGAAATACGTACACGTATTCCCAATACGTAATACGAACTACGGGCATTACAACTCTACCCACCTTAAAAGAATTCCGTCCTCGGAATTTAATCAAGAGGCTAGAGATGCAAGGACAAGCTACACTATCACAAACAATCTATAACTACCAACCAATCATACAGTCATTTATGCAAGCAAGGATTCGAAGCGTAAGGCATAAGGAAGATATTACGCCTTACGAGCCAAACTAGCCGGGATAACGCGATCGGATATCATCCTCACGCTCTCACGTTTGACTCTCCCAAAGAGGGATAAACTCAAGCAACATAGACTAAACAGATAGCCTGGCTCTTGAGGGTCTACCTCTTCGGTCAAACATGGACACGGGCCTCTCCTCATACGAAAAGGTTGGTACCAATAACCATTTTCGAATGATCTAGGATATGGCTCGGGTCCGGAACATACCGTCGCATTTAGGATACAGGAAATACATCATGTACCCCGCAAAATGACGGCAGGAATGCAAGACAATATAATGCAGATACCTCTCTGCCGATTCTGGACCTGAGCCTGGGCTAGAGCAAACTGCTGAGGTCCCTGCTGCTGGAATCTCCTCTGCCTATACTGAACTTGCGCCTGGGCATACTGCTGAGGCCTTTGCTGCCGAAAAGCTTGGGCCTGCGTCGGCAACGGCCTCGGGGATGGAAACTGCTGCTGGACTTGTACTGGGGCTGGTTCCCTAACCGATGCTGGTGATGAGTCAGTCCTGAACGGGCAGGACCTTACCTTGTGGTCCGGCGCTCCACATAGCAAACACAATCCTCGAGCCTTGCGACATTCTGAAACAAGATGTCCAGGCTTCCCACAATGAGAGCAGCCCACTGTGGAAGACCGCTTCTGCTGCTGAGAATACGTCGGGGTTGAATGTTGAACCGACGTAACCGAAGCTGTCCTTCTCGGAGCTCCAATGATCAAAGCCCTAGTTGCCGGGGCTGGGGCTGATGACTGGTTTATCTGGCCGCGAGATCGCTTTCGACCTCCGGTCCTGTCACTGTTCGCTGCACTGTTCCCATGATGTCCACCTCTGCCCAGAGCATCTGCCACCGCCTGACGCAAAGTGTCTCCTCGGGGATCCTGTGATGCAAGCAACTCCCTGATAAGTCCAACCAAGGCTTCATCATCCTGCCTTGCAGGCTGGGCTGGCTGAACTGGGGGTTCTGGATCTCCGTGAGGCATGACCCGGGAGGGTGCTTCTGAGTGCTGGGCCTGATCTTCTGGTTGCTGCTGGTCCACGGGAGGTGCTCCGCCTTGCTGACCGGCAGGTCCAGGAACAATGCCGCTGAAGAAGACGACATAGGGATAATAAGGAAGGACCAGGAAAGATCAACGATTACAAGCATGTGATCAGGACAAGAATTTTCAAGGATCAAGAGGATACGAGCAGAGATCAAGGGCGAGTACTGATTGAGACATCTATCCGGTAAACCCTCACATTTCTTGATTGACAAGACCTGCATGGGCCACCACTTAAACCATGTTACGCCCCAGAACCAGAATACTGGAGAGCGGGGACAGACATAGCCAGCTACGTATAATGAAATGGAATCCATCTCACCATACGGTCACGGCTGTCTAGATATGTGAGGGTTTATCTACAAGCCATCAGTCTCTTAAGGTCATAAAATAGCCTATTGTCTCAATCTCAACCAACTAATAATAATCACAAGATATCAGATCACCAAATATACAATTGTAAGGCGTCCCAAACATTACATATCCAGATGATCATGAAGCTAGTCGTACAAAATGTAAGGACTAGCAAGATTTAAGTCATACATGATCAACCTCGAGTTGCCAATCATGATTACAGCCCGTAGGCAGACAGTAAATAAAGTTGTAAACGAGCTAACACTTGCTCGGCGGCTAAACGCCTCAAAAGAATAATTTTACAATAGAGTGGGAGAGCAAAAATAAACCCACTCGTTGCCCTGGTTACGCCTGGTGACCACCATCGGGCTGAAATGCAGGGAGATCCTTTGGTGCTGCTCCGGTATCTGGCCATACAAAACCAGCTGGGTCAGACCCCAGAAAGAGCAAGTGCCACAAAGGAGGCTTCACTTAAGAACTAAAACCAGCAATCATTAGCAATCAACAAGCAAATAAGTAAAGGAGGATCGGGATTTGTGCAGTACCAATGCACTTGTCCCGATCATAGGGAAACAGTAAGTAAATCATTACTGACATAAAGTAAACTGGAGAACATGTTAAATAAATAGAACTGGGAAGGTGATATACGATGAGATAACCATGGGACAATTCAGATAACCAGGTTACAACCCGTAAACCAAACAAGGACCGGGGTTGTAACCCTTCGTCTGAACAGAACTTGGTTTCTCCCACCATTTATCGGCAAGATAAAATAAGAAATAAGGACATGTAACAATCATGTATAAGATCAAGACAAGACTAGACAGACTGAACTCCATCCAACATTCACGGCCAAGCAATAAGTACGGCTTGATACTTTAACTAGCTAGGGTTATCACAGGCCTAGTCACTAGCAAGATGCAGCGAGATTCTTCCAAGTCCAGTTACCCGCCTGCTGCTACCTGAGTGACCCCAGCAAAAAAAAGAAAAAGGATAGCATGATATAGCAGACACACTGTAGTAAGATACATGTGTCCTAAGGTACCATACTCGACGGCGGGCTGGAAGTGCGCTCATCTCGACGGATAGCAACAAATCCCATGTATATATATATATAAGGCCGGGATCAAAGGGGCAACAGGTAACTGGAAAAGTCTCTCCATGAACTACTTGATCAATCTAGTCATTAATCCTAGCCATATTCAGTATGAATCCCTGACCGTGGGAAACCAGGGATTCATGTCCTAGATATGATGCAAGACAAGACGGGTTCATTTGTACAAACACAATCACCCACGGTGTCCAGGTCATTCAATCTTGTCATGTCGTGTTAGCCGTCGCAACAGCATTTCAAGGAATATCATGCCAGGTTTATCATGTCAAGAGTGCGCCACGGCGGGCCACTATCATGTCAGGTATATCATGTCAAGTTCACTGTCAAGTTATCATGTCAATTTGTCAAGTCAAGTTATCATGTCAGGAGTGCACCACGGCGGGTCACCATCAAGTCATGCCATTTATCAAGGAGGAGAGAAACTTGTACAATTAAATAATAATAAATATATAATATATATATTCTTGAAGCCAAAGAGAAACTCTACAACTTTCATGTTGGGAGTGGGAAGAAATTCTGACCACAATTCACGCAAATAAGACATTTAAACAATCAAAGTGGGACCCATGTGGTCCAAAAGTGGGAGAACAAACATGCGGTCAAAGAGAGTGGGAGTCCACCCATGCGGCCAACATAACAAAGAGGGCATAAAATCAAGTAAGACAAAAGATAGTGGGACCCACAATAATTGCAAGCTCCCACTTCAGCAAGCAAGTCAACTAAAGGAAGCTATGTGGGACCCCCACAATTAATGCAATAAGAAAAGGTTCACGTTAGCTACCTAATTAATGGTTCACGTGGCCAAAATATTAGATAGTGGGGGAAGAGAGCCTATGCGGCTCACCTTAGATTCCATGCAAATAATAATAGTATTAAATGGCCAAAGGCCATGCGGCTCTACATCAAGCAATTAATGCTGTAGACGTCCATGCGGCTCTCTTGTATTAATGCTTTTAATATATACATTAATGCATTGGAGAATGCATTCATTATAAAATATTGCACACGTTAAAATCTTGCATGTATTTAGAACGTACATTAATGCATTGCATGCATATGCGGCTACAATGAGGGCCATATACGGCCAAAGGTCTTGTTCCATGCGGCCAACACATTCAGCATGCTCTTTTGCATGCAAAGTAAGCAAAAGCAAGCTAAGTCCACAAACCCATAGTATTAGCCAATTAAACAATGCTTTAATCAAGCATTAAAGCATGAAATGACATTGTATCAATGTTAAGGCATTTGGAATGAGTCAACATCCAAGCCATATGCGGCTTTGTTGCTCCAAAAGCTTTAATCAAAGCTACAACATTGAATTCTTAAGACATATAATATTAATATCAAGCACTAAAGCACTCAAATATTACAAGCCATGCGGCTGATCCAAAGCTTAAAACATTGAATCCTGAAGACATTTAATATTTAAATATTAAAGTACTCAAGCATTTAAATAGCTATGCGGCTCTCTGGTGCATTAGGAAAATGCATTGGAACAATGCATTAAATACATGCATTTAGAATGGGCAATAAAATATTATATGTATGAGGTGCACGCTGGAATATTGCATGCAAAATATTGCATGCATATGCGGCTCACATGGGTGCTGATGCATTCCATTCTAAAATTCATTAAAATAGTGGTGCCTATGCGGCTCACTGATAGTATTGTATTAAATAATGCATGCAAAAGTAAGTGCTGGCTATTGCATTAATATGCCATGCGGCTGAGTACAAAAATGTCCATGCGGCTCAGAAATTTCTCGTAGGTCAAAATTGGACCAAAGAAAATTCTCTGCAACCATGGGATCATCAACTTAGCAAAATATGCAAGTTTGATGGATCAAAATCCTGGGAACCAAAAATACCACAAAGCTAGATCTACAAAAATTTAACCATGGAAATGAAGAATGACAAGTACTAAAGTGGGTTAGAAACTCATGAGAAAAATAATGGAACAATAAAAATGGGGTTCCTCCATGAAGCAAGATGCACTTGCCTAAGCTCTCCACTCCCTCCTGGTAGGTGAAGAGTAAAGATGGAGAAGAAGAAATGAGTAATGAGTAATAATGGAAGAGAGAGAGTGGGATTGATATTTATAGTGGGAGTGGTGGTAGGTGGGAGTGGTTCTCCACATAAAACCAAACCAAGCCAACCCACTAAACCGAACCAAACCAAGCCAATGCAATCCCATGATGAACCATGCTAATGCAACATGCAAAAAAATAAAATCCAAGGCTCACTAATTATGACAAACCAGAAATACGAGTCCGAAATACGTACACGTATTCCCAATACGTAATACGAACTACGGGCATTACAGACGAGGTGCCCCTAAGAAAAGGGACAAGAGAACAATCAAACGATCGGACTGGAAAGATCAATGAAGTCAAAGGATACCGGAATGTCAAGCTAGAGTCGAGAGTAACGAATCATGAGATCAAGGGGAAACATGTGTGACTGAGACATCCTATAAATTAAAACACCCCACAAGTCTGAAACCAGACTTGCATGGGCCACCGCTAAAATCTTGTCACGCCCCAGAACCAGAATACTGGAGAGCGGGGAAATGACTCAGCCAGCTACGTATTACGGATAGATGAATACCGTATAATACGATCAATGCTGTCTAAAAGACGAGGGGGTGCATACTACATAAAAGTCTCACTATGGTCACTTCCCATCTATTGTCTCAATCATTCAAACAAGAAACAGAAATAGAGAACATGTGAGATAAAGCAGTAAGGCGTCCCAAACGCTCAGTCAAAATGTTCTTGATATCTGACTTTACAAAACACAGCCAGATGATGTAGTCAGTATACACAATTGTTATCAGTTGCAGCCTGACTTAGTTACAATTATGCAAAAGTAGGTACAAGACAATCTGACTAACATGTCGGTGCCAAACGGCAAAGTATAAAGTATTTAACAAAACGAGCGGGAAAGTAAGAAAACCCACTCGAGCCCTCCTGCGATCATCCTTCTAGTGTTGACCATCGTGGAGGTAGAAGTAAGCTGGATTCTCGGGGACCGGCTCTAAATCTGGCCATGCAAAACCATAGAGGTTAGACCTCTAACAGCAAGTACCGCAAGGAAGCACGATATGAGGGATTAAAACCAGTAATGAGAAAATATGATAAATAGATCTCTGCTTTCTACTGGGATTCACATAGTATCACGACACTTCGAACCAACCTCCCAACCAAACAAGGACAGAAGTTGGCACGTCATGTCCTGACATTCTGATCATCTCAGTTAGGTAACAGAGGACATACAGTACACAAACAAATTAATTTAAACGGCCATTCAACTACTACGGCTTGCTACTGTGAGTTCCAAGTTATCTTGGAATTATGCAATAGAGATTCCTCAGTTCTTACTGTGTGCAAGCAAGGCTAGTTTACCCAGTCAATCAATTGCGCCAATCATGAATTAGACGAGTCCCAGCAGGACGCCCGTCATCAATATACAATATACAATAGATAATATAACCAGATACCGCTCCCTGCCCGTGTGGCAGATTTGCAGTATCTGTGGGGACCAGCCGGCCTGTCGGGCACTACTAGTCCCAAGAGGGCTGCCATGTAAGAACTCGGGAATCCATTCTCTCCATGCAATCATTATTTTATTTAACTTAATAGTCTCTACGTTAAGTGAAATCCCATGCCGTGGGTCATGGTCATTCAAATGAGTACTTTCGTACGGGGTACGATATGCACAACTCTACAACGATACCAGTGCGATTAGGTTGCAGGTCTTACATAGCGTAATGCAACAATCAGAACTAACCACAGAGTAATCATGCATTGACCATAAAGTACACATGCTGCTTTTGTAAAATAAATAAATAAATAAATAAATAAATTGAAGCCTGCATGTGCCTGTATGTCAATATTCGGGATCAGCCAGTCGATTACAATAGTTCATAATTAATATGAACGTGTCTCATTCATTCAATTCAATAAGACGACTAGCCAGTCTCTTAGTTCCAACTAGGAACGCATGATCAATTATTAGTCAAAGTAACAGTCGGGGTCAATTCGTGACAAGACATGAAAGTCAAATTAGTATTAAGCATGGTCGAGTCTATAACTAGCATAAAATAGTTGGTAACACATTCTTGAAGCCAAGAAAAAGATCTACAACTTTCATGTTGGGAGTTGAAAGAAATTCTAGCCATAATTCAGTCAAAATAGGACATATAACAGTCAGAAACAACCAAAATAGGCATATGCGGCCTATTCTGCGACATGCATGCGGACCAACTGCGACATGCGGCCTATGAGGTCCAACCGCGATATCTATGCGGCTCAACTGCGACATGCGGTCTCATGCGGCCCAACCGCGACATCTATGCGGCTCAACTGCGACATGCGGCCCAACCGCGACATCTATGCGGCTCAACTGCGACATGCGGCCTATGCGGCCCAACCGCGACATCTATGCAGCTCAACTGCGACATGCGGCCTCATGCGGCCCAACCGCGACATCTATGCGGCTCTACTGCGACATGCGGCCTTATGCGGCCCAACCGCGACATCTATGCGGCTCTACTGCGACATGCGGCCTATGCGGCCCAACCGCGACATCTATGCGGCTCAACTGCGACATGCGGCCTCATGCGGCCCAACCGCGACATCTATGCGGCTCTACTACGACATGTGTCTCATGCGGCCCAACCGCGACATCTATGCGGCTCTACTGCGACATGCGGCCTCATGCGGCCCAACCACGACATCTATGCGCTCTACTGCGACATGCGGCCTATGCGGCCCAACCGCGACATCTATGCGGCTCAACTGCGACATGCGACCTCATGCAGCCCAACCGCGACATCTATGCGGCTCTACTGCGACATGTGCCTCATGCGGCCCAACCGCGACATCTATGCGGCTCTACTGCGACATGTGCCTCATGCTGCAGATGAACATAGAAGTTTGACCAAAATTGTTTTGGCAATAACTTTCTCAAAATAAATCGGAATCTAACTTTTCAAAAGCCAAAGTTTAGCAGAATTAAATTCTCTACAACATGGAACCACTTATTTTTGAAAACAACAAAGTTTGATAGATCAAAACCATAAAATCCATATGAAAACCAAAACTTGAAACTTAGATCTACACCCAACCATCCATGGAAATCAAAAACTTCAAGACCTAAACTTGTAGAGGAAGAGAAGATGAACAACATAGACTAAAAATAAATAAGAATGCATGAAATCCCTCATGGTGTGCAAGATGTACTTGCCTCTCACAGGTGGGTTAGGGTTTGGTGGAGGAGTAAATGTGAATAAATGAAGAGAGAGAATGAAAGAAGAAGTTTTATATCAAGGTCAAGTGCATCTCCACCATCCATCCTACTCCATTAAATCCTAGCCACCCATTCCTTTCCATGTAAAGCCAAACCAAGTTGGCTCACCATGAACCGAAATAAATCAAGAGCCAAGAAAAAGCAGAAAATAAAATACAGAGAAATAATTAGCATGAAATTAAAAGAATTAAATATAAAATAAATGCATGACAGATACTAAATAAATTCGGGCAAGCGTTATACGTATAAAAATACGCATTCCGGAAATGGGAAGTGACAAAAATCCTTAAAAGACAAGCGATAGGTTTGTAGATGGTCGAAGGTCATCTAACTTCTAATCTCAAAAAGGAAGCAATAGTTTTTGTTGCTAGCCCAACACCGAGAAAAACCTCTAATGTCAAGAATATGTAAATAAATCCAATTTCAAATGTAAACTTTTGAGCAAAGGAGGATGTGAATATAGTATTATAAACAGAAAAATATCATATGCGTCAAAGTGCATTAATCATACTTAATGCTAGAATACAAGTTAGAAAGAGGTCGCTTGTGAGTAAAGTATAAGACATCTCCTTTACCTTTGCCTAGAGTAAAAAAAAGAAGGAAAGTGGTCATGTAACCAGTGGCGTAGCCAAAATTTTAATCCAGGGGCGCAATATTTACTATTATAATATAATAAATTATATAACATATTTATAATCCAAAAAATATTATATATTAATTTCAAATGTCATAAACTGTTACAATTATTAAATAATATATTTTTTACAATAAAATCTTTCGATACTTTATATTCTAGACATATTGAATGATATCTTCATCGTCAACGGCATCCAATACGTCTCTTTCAATATATGCCACCAAATTCCTCCTCTTATATCCCAATCGATTATGTATAATAAAATTTTGATGATTTTTATTGTAGAAAACACGCTCTTTACAGTTGTTGTTACAACGGATAATAACGATATCAATTTTAAGAACAAATACACCAACAGATATGCACGATTAACTTAACCATAATTAGCTTTCTGTTCGTTAGGCATTTATTTTCCTAATCAAGTGTACGTTGGAATAGCCCAACCACGTCTAAAAGCGATGGTTTATATCGTAAAAAAAATGAATAAAAAAGAAATAGAAAATGCCAAAATGGATTATGGGACCTAGCTAGCGCATGAGTCAACGTGGCTATCAGTTCTTTTGTTGTGGCACTATGGAGATCATTATCATCCTTATTAGTTGTACAATACAAATATTCTGCTGCACCCCCTGGAACCTGCAGCTCAGCAGTATAAAAAAAAAAGTTCCAAGGGTGGGGACCACGTGGCTACGCCACTGCATGTAACCTCTTGTTTTCCACCTATTTTGGTGCCACAAGTACAACCTTATTGTGGACCTTGACAAGGAAAGCTATAATCATCTATCATGCACCTAAAGGGCCTCAAACATTAGGAACATGACTTTTACATGTATAGAGCGTTACATTTTTCATACTACGGGATTGCATGCAAGACAGTTAAAGGAGCAATTTTGTTTAGTTTGGCATATTTTCGGTAGTTTGTGAGCAAATTCACTTGTGTAGAAGAATATAGTCAGTAGTTTGACTATAATTTTGGTCTGGAATTATAGTCACATACTGGCCATATTCTTCTACAAGTTCCATTTCATTTATTTGGTGGTGGTTGATGGTTTCTTCCTATCTTCTTTTTAAGATTTTTTTTTATTTCCTTAGGAAAAGTTTGAGAAAAGAAAATGGGATCAAGGTAATCGCAACCAAACTTTCTGTAGAGAATAATTGTTGTAATTTTATTGATTGGCTACTCCACTACTTATAGGGAGTCTAGCTCCTCTTCATACTACATTTTTCCAATGTGGGACTAAATCCCTTATTAGTTCTCAACACTCCCCCTCAAGATGGGCGATAGATATTAATCATTCCCATCTTGTTACATAGCTTCGACAGACTTAATGAACTAAGACCCTTAGTCAAACAGTTTGCCACTTGTTCTTCTGAGCGAACATGTTCAATCTTCAGTATCCCTTGTTCCAGATCCTCTTTGATGAAGAATCGATCGATCTCGATGTGCTTCGTTCTGTCGTGCTGAACTGGATTGTTAGCTATACTTATTGCAGCTTGACTATCGCTCAGAAGACGTAACGGTGCTCCCTTGTACAGCTTCAACTCTGTCAGCAACGCTTTCACCCACAGCAATTCCGACACTCCTAAGGCCATTGCTCTGTATTCTTCTTCAGCTGTAGATCGTGCTACCACTGACTGTTTCTTGCTTCTCCATGAGACCAAGTTTCCTCCTACAAAGACACAATATCCCGTGGTAGACCTTCTATCGTCTATGCAGCTCGTCCAGTCTGCATCGCAGTATCCCTCAACTTTTATACATCCATTCTTCTTGAACCATAGCCCTTTTTCCGGCGTCCCTTTCAGATATCTCAAGATCTGAAATACTGCATCCATATGACCCGTTCTTGGATCATGTATGTAGCGACTTACTACACTCACCGCAAATGAGATATCAGGGCGAGTGTGCCCCAGATAAATCAATCTCCCTACAAGTCGTTGATATCTTTCACGATCAACTGGCTCTCCTGCTTCTGCTCCCAACTTGCATTTCTGGTCAATTGGAGTGACTGCTGCTTTGCATCCCAGCATCCCTGTCTCCTTCAGCAGATCTAGTGTGTATTTTTTCTGTGAGAGAACAATTTCTTGTTCGCCTTTACACACCTCGATACCTAGAAAGTATCTCATCGCTCCTAAATCCTTCACTTCAAACTCCTTCGCGAGTTTTGACTTCAGCTTAGCGATCTCGACTTCATCATTACCTGTGATTACTATATCATCCACGTATACAGCAAGTATAGTGATGTGGCCTCTTACATGCTGAAGAAAGACCGTATGATATGCATTTGCTTGATGGTATTCCATGCCTGTAACAGCCTTTCTGAATCTGTCAAACCAGGCTCGAGGAGATTGCTTGAGCCCATATAGCGACTTCTTTAGTTTGCACACTTTTCCATGTGACGTCCCTCCGTCTGATTCTGTAGCGTAGCACCCTGGCTGAAGTTCCATGTACACTTCTTCTTGTAGGCCCCCATGGAGAAAGGCATTCTTCACATCTAATTGGTATAGCTTCCACCCATAGTTTGCTGCAATGGAGACCAGAGTTCTTACGGTGCTCATTTTCGCTACTGGAGCAAACGTCTCATCATAGTCGATGCCATATGATTGTGTGTATTCCTTTGCAACCAACCTCGCCTTGTATCGTTCCATCTTTCCTTCTGACGTCTCCTTTACTGTGTACACCCATTTGCATCCCACAGTTTTCTTCCCTTTGGGTAATGGAACCAGCTCCCACGTCTTATTTTTCTCCAGTGTCCCAAGTTCTTCCATCATTGCAGCTTTCCACATTGGATCTTTCTTTGCTTCCTGCCAACTTTTGGGCAACGAAGTAGAGTCTAATGATGCAATGAAGGCTCGATAATTCGAAAAAATGTTAGAATAAGACAGGTAGTTGACAATATCATGTTCATAATCATCAAAACGACTAGGAGCCTTACACGCATTGATGCAAGAAGATCTCCTTAAGGGAGCAATAGGTGGTGGAGAGATCATACCATCAGAGTCAGAGAGATCCGTATCAGAATCAGATTGATTCTGTGCGGGGGCAACATCTTCAAGAGTTGGAGCAGGAGTAGACGAGGGACTTGGTACAGTAGGCACATGGCACGGTACTGGCACAGTACTGGACTTCTGCTGTCTCCTTCTGTAGACTTGGAGCTCCTTTTCCATTGTCTAATGCTCCCCCTGTTTAACATATGTATCTTCTTCATTTTCTGTATCGGAGTCACTGCTTTCTTTTCCTTTCGTCCAGTTTTCCACAACCGGGCATGGGACCGATCATACTACCATAGATGGGCTTATTTTCTCCCCCTCACATCTAACACCCTCTGTGTTAGGTATGTCACCAAACGCCGAACCGTAATCCGAAGCATAATATGGTTCCAGTTCTCTGAATGTAACGTCCATGCTTACAAACATCTTCCGCTCAACTGGGCTCCAACATGCATATCCCTTCTGAGTTGCCGTGTACCCGACAAAGACACATTTAACCGCTCTAGGATCCAGTTTGCCAACGCCTGGCCTATTATCTTGGACAAAACATACACACCCAAATACTTTATATAGTACAGTGTACGTGGTTGCACCAGTAAGCATCTCCAACGGTGTTTTCCAGTCCAATACCTGAGATGGTATTCTGTTGATGAGATAAGAGGCCGTTAACACCGCCTGCCCCCATAAGTGTTTCGGGACATTCATGCCAGCATCATCGTCCGTGCGACCTCTAGCAGGTGTCTGTTCTTCCGTTCGGCCACACCATTTTGTGCCGGTGTGTAGGCACATGAAGTTTGGTGTAGTATTCCATGAGTGGATAAATACTCAGCAACCTGCTTATTTGTATACTCTGTCTCATTGTCAGACCGTAAGCACTTAATTTTAGTGCCATATTGTGTTTCTACCCGGCGATGAAAGTCGCAAAACGCCTCAAAGACGTCACTTTTATTCTTCATAAGGTAGACCCATGTCACGCGAGTATGACAATCAATAAAAGTGACGAACCATCGAAAACCGTTAATACCGGTTGTAGGACGAGGGTCCCATACGTCCGAATGTATCATATCAAATGCAGCTGAACTTCGATGTCCTGAACTCACATACGTGCTTCTGGTATGTTTACCCAACTCACATGCATTACAAAATAACTTCTCTGTATTAGCCCTTTGGTATAAGGACGGATACATTCGACTAATAATTTTAAAAGAAGAATGACCGACACGCTGGTGGTGGAGTAGCAATTCATCTTCTACACTACGCCGTGAATCTTCAGGTGGTGTGTCTGCTACCAGAGATGCCAATGCGTTGTCCAGTCCAGTCCTGTCCAAGTACCACAGTCCCTTATGCCATGTGCCAGTCCCTAGTCGTCGTCCTGTCCCCTTCTCTTGAAAAGTCACCGTAGGAATGTCAAAGGAAACTGTACAGTTAAGATCAAGAATAATGACACTAATAGAAAGAAGATTGAGAGGAAAAGGCGGAGCATGTAACACATTGGTGAGAGTGAGAGAAGGGGTGCATGCGACAGTGCTTTACCCATGAAAGGGCTGGAGTTACCATCAACAGTCTGAATGCTCTCCGGCGTCGGTAGGTAAGTATAGTCCTGGAACTCACCGCGGGACCCCGTAACATGGCGAGATGCCCCAGAGTCCATAATCCAACCTGGTTGGTGGACAGCTGCTGCAAGAGCACGCGCATGAATACCTGTGCTAGTCGGGGCAAAACAAGTGATGTGATCCCCCGAAGAAGACGCCCCATGACTGCCGTTCGAACCCAGCTTCGTGCTGCGTAACCTCGCGAGGAACTCCTTCTCAAGAGGGGTTAACTCAGCCAGGTGATGTTCGCCCCTTCTTCCGCCAGATTTACTTTGTGGCCGCCAGAATAATTTTCCCTTCTTCCAGCATAACTGCCTCTACCACCTCGACGTCCTCCGCGGCCCCGTCCACGATCACTCGACAGGGGTTTTGGACAAAATCTGATGTAATGCCTTGAGTCACCACAGTTGTGGCAAACACCGGCCACAGAGGGAGGCTAATTGAAGGTGGCAAGGGCAGACTTGTCAACAGTGGCTTGCTCCCCTGGAAAGAGCCCTTGTTAGACATCAATTTCAATCGAGCCTCTTCTTGTGCCTTGGCAGCTATGGCTTCTTCCAAGGTTGGAAGCATGGGCTGTGCTAGGAGTACATTCCGTCTATGCTCAAACGCAGGGTTAAGATCCTTCAAGAACTTCATCATCCGTTGACGCGAAATATAATCCAAGAACTTTTGGAAATGTTTCGCAAATGCTGGTTCGACTTGTGCATCTTCCATTCCAAGAGGATCATAGTGATCCAGATCAGACCAGTATTTCTTCAACAGTGCGGCGTACTCAGAGATAGTACGGTCGTCCTGGGCCACCCTATCAAGTTCATCCTGCAGTTGGAATACCCGCATAGAATTGTCGGAGCCGGAGTACATATCCTTCAAAGTCCGCCATATATCAGCAGCAGCCTCCATTGCCTCTACATTGTCCGACACCTGGTCGGTCAAGGAGGCTGTCAACCATCCAGCCACAATATTGTTGACAATTTCCCAAATAGCAAACTCCTTTGAGGAGAGATCATCTGGCGCCTTGGTTTGGCCATTGACGTAGCCAACCAAGCCTCGTCCCTTGAGCGTCCGCAGTGCCTGCCGTGACCATTTCAAGTAGTTGGACGTGCCTTCCAACTTCGTCTCCAGCTTGTCCAGCTTCTCCATTTTGTAGGGTGACGGATCCACATCAGTATGGATCACACGTGGGGTTGCCTCGGTTAATCTTTTTGATAAAATATCATCAACCAAGGCCTTCATCTCTTCTGATGTCAGTTTACCACTGATCGAATCCATGGCGTCTTCAACTGTGATTCATCGTCGTCGTCGTCTTCGTCGGCTTCGTCGTCATCGTCGGCTTCGTCGTCTTCGTCTTTATGTAAAGTCTCCAACAGAGACCTTGCGAATGTGCTGCTAACGTGGCCAACACTGGCGCACGCATGTAGATCCTAATTTGCAGATCGAAAACGGAATACAAATAAAGCATTTATAGTTCCGGAGGACGTAATCTAGGAACAGAAGGTGCAAATAAAGTATTTGACAGCCATCCGTCTTCGAATAATCGTCCACATAATCCCGCTCGCAAATTAGGGTTTGTGGGAGGGGTCGGCTGCAGATGTGGTCGGAAGAGAGAGAGGGGGGCGTCGGGGGGGGGGGTGGCGTCGTTGGGGGGGCAGGGGGGCGTCGGGGTCAGCAATGGGGGGCGGGGACAGCAGGGGGGCGGCGGTGGGCAGGGGGTGGGCGTCGGGGGCAGGGGGGCGTCGGCTTGTGGCGGAGGGGGGGCAGCAAGGGGGGTGTCGTCGACGGCAGGGGGGCGTCGGCGGCGGGGCCAGGGGGGTAGGCGTCGGGGCAGGGGGGTTGACTTTGGGTGGGTTGGGATTTTTGTTTGTTTGTGGTTATGGCTCTGATACCATGTAGAGAATAATTGTTGTATTTTTATTGATTGGCTACTCCACTACTTATAGGGAGTCTAGCTCCTCTTCATACTACATTTTTCCAATGTGGGACTAAATCCCTTATTAGTTCTCAACACTTTCATGCACAGTAAATCAATATATTTGGCAGTACAATAAAATAACTATGAACCTGTTGCATGGACACGTACAAATGGTGGCCATACTCGTATCCGTACCCGTACCTGTATTCGCGTTCGTATTCGTGCAACATAGATGATTATATCTGTACTTATTTCAAAATGTTAGTAGCGTACCCGTATTTTGTCCTTATCCATATCCGACTCCGTGTCCATATTCGTACAACACAACTACGAACCATATAACAATTAGATAAGAAAACGCGAAAGTTAAGAAGATAAAATCCATACGAGGAGCTGATTAAGATATACAATTAAGCATCATCAGGAACATCCATGAACATATTTGCCTTCATAGTGTCGATCCCCCAATAAAACCATTAAGCTTGTGGATAACCAGAGCAAGAAGAGAGCCCTTATCTTTTTGAATTGAAGTGGTGTTAGCATGAGTCATGGTAATATTGTGTTTAGTACTTACCATATCGGAATAATATCATATATAGTAGTACTTGTATATGGTAGAAATATATTGTGTTTAGTATTTACCATATAGGAATACCATCATATATGGTACTACTTGTATATGGTAGAAATATATTGTATTTAGTAATTACCATAAATAATACAATCATATATGGTAATACAAACCCCTTTATAAAGCCTCCACTGTGAGATGAATAAACATCCAAGATTTCATTTACATCTACAAGCTATATATTTGACTTGGTATTAGAGCAAAGATCCGTAAGGACTTTGTCTCTTTCTTTTCAATTTGATTGTTTCTTAGATTAGTTTCTGATCAATTTTATTTTAAATTTGAATGTTTCTTAGATCAGTTTATGGTCAAGAACTTTTTTTTCTTCAATTTGATGTTTTTTAGATCAGTTTCTGGTCAAAAACTTCTTTCCTAATCAGAAAACACTGATTCGATCTGTCAAAATCTGTATGTTTAGTTGATTCCGTTGTAATTTTTCAATGGGTGATGCAAAAGAAGACTCTTATAATATCAATGAAGTCCAAAAGATTGAGGCCACTATCAACAACTCGGATTCAGGTTCTGGATCATTTGGAGATACCAAGCTCAATGATACTTTTCGGACATAGAAGAAGATCATGTATGTTTATCTCCGTAGAATGCACAAGATGGGACATGTGACTGGAGCAATCAAGGCTTCGTATGAAGCTAACAAGGAAGCATATGCAAAATGGGAAGATACTTATGGGTATGTGATGACAGTCATGTTTAGAGCTGTGATTGATGATATGATGCAGATGGTGAAAGAGTGTGAGACTGCTGAGACAATTTGAAAAACATTGGAGGATTTGTATACTATTAAATCTGATTTTATAGAGGTTCATGAGCTGATGTGCCAGGCTGCTAGTATAACACAGAGTGGGCAACCAGTGTCTGTGTTTTATACAAAACTAAATAATGTGTGGGTTGAGATCGATCAGAAGCATTCTTGCAAGATCAAGAACCAGAAGAATATTACGTAGTACCAGAAGGAGAAGGGAACTCGAGCGGGTTCATGTGTTCTGGAGAGGGATGGATGCTAAATATAGCATGGCCAAGGGATGGCTGCTCAAGATGATAGATCATCCTAGCTTGACTATAGCTTCACATACATCCGTAAGGATGAGTCTTAGCAATAGAGTCTACAGGAGGCATAAACAGAAGTTTCAAACTTAGTTATTCATGCTAAGGCTCCTACGTCTTCTCAACAACAAAAGTCAGCCCTGCTGTGCCAACAAGCCCCCTACCGGGGTTTTTCAATAAGCTTCGTCGTTGTTCCTACTGTAATGGACTTGGCCATATCCATGAAACTTGCTAATAGCTGAATGTGTACCCCAATAAGCAGCGTTATCGTCCTAAAGGGAAGGTAGTTGTTTAGTTGATACATGAGCCAAATTTCTACATAATAGTCGGCCAGGATCATACTTATAGGTGTGTTTTTGTTAGCTATGATAGCTATCAGAAGCGATACAAATGCTTCCATCCACCAACCCGGAAGTATTATGCTATGAGCTATTTTCATACTTCTCTTTAGAGGAAGAATTCATACTTTGAAGAATTGTTTCATGGTAAAGAAGAAGTGCAGGAAGGAGGAACGCATGAAAAAGGTAATTTCGACGGGTCATATGGAAGTTCTTTACTTGTCGAACCGAGACACAAAAGCTATAGGTGCCCAACCATCCGTTTTAACCTGTCGAACCTAGACATTCAACCCATCGAATCTAGTTATAGTTGAGAATTAAGAAATTTAACCAACCGAATTGCTAGTCACGATCAGCCGAATGTTGCTGAAGATATTACTTCCCCCTCATTGATCACTCCTACTCCTGATCCCCAGCTCCCTGGTACTAAAGATCGTCCCTCTGAGGATGCATTGGAAGATCCGAAATGGTCAAAGGCGACAGAGGAAAATATAGTGACATTACAGAAGAGTAATACTTGAAAACTTGTACCTCTTCCTCAAGAAAAGAAAACAACTGGTGGTTGTTGGTGTTTACAATGAAACATAATGTAGATGTGTTGTAAAACAGGTATAAGATGCAGCTTGATGCAAAGGGATGAGTGGTGTTTTCTAAGAACAACAATGTTTTGGAGGTGTGTGATTTTACAGGTACAGATTGAGCTGGTTGTAGATAGGAGGTTGACATCTAGTTATTTCACCTTTAGGTAACCTTGTGACATGGAAGAGTAAGAAGCAGAAGGTTGTGACAATGTCAATGCTGACGCTGAGTACTGTTGAGAACCAATAAGGGACTTTAGTCCCACATTGAATATGTAATATGAAGAGGAGTTTGAACATCTATAAGTAGCAAGTAGTAGCCCATCAATAAAATCATCCCATTATTCATTTCTACATGATATCAGAGTCATAACTCATCCACCCCTCTCTCTCCACACAAAAACAAAAAACAAAAAAAAACAAAAAAAATTTCCCCTCCCGCTCCCGACCCCCCTCCCGGCTCCAGAGAGCTGGTTCCATTACCCAAAGGGAAGAAAACTGTGGGATGCAAATAGGTGTACACAGTGAAGGAGACGCCAGAAGGAAAAGTAGAGCGGTACAAGGCGATGTTGGTTGCAAAAGGATACACACAATCATATGGCATCGACTATGATGAGACGTTTGTCCCAGTAGCAAAAATGAGCACGGTAAGAACTCTGGTCTCCATTGCAGTAAACTATGGCTGGAAGCTATACCAATTAAATGTGAAGAATGCCTTTCTCCACGGGGACCTGCAAGAAAAAGTGTACATGGAGCTCCCGCCAGGATGCTACGCGACAGAATCAGACGGAGGGACGTCGCGTGGAAAAGTGTGTAAACTAAAGAAGTCGCTATACGGGCTCAAGCAATCTCCTCGAGCCTGGTTCGACAGATTCAGAAAGGCTGTTACTGGCATGGGATACCGTCAAACAAATACAGATCATACAGTCTTTCTTCAGCATGCAAGAGGCCACATTACTATACTTGCTGTATATGTGGATGATATAGTAATCACAGGTGATGATGAGGTCGAGATCACTAAGCTGAAATCAAAACTCGCGAAGGAGTTTGAGGTGAAGGATTTAGGAGCGATGAGGTACTTTCTGGGTATCGAGGTGTGTGACGACGAACAAGGAATTGTTCTCTCACAAAGAAAATACACACTAGATCTGCAAGGAGACAGAGATGCTGGGATGCAAAGCAGCAGTCACTCCAATTGACCAAAAGTACAAGTTGGGAGCAGAAGCAGGAGAGCCAGTTGATTGTGAAAGGTATCAAAGACTTGTAGGAAGATTGATTTATCTGGGACACACTCGTCCTGATATCTCATTTACGGTGAGTGTAGTGAGTCGCTACATGCATGATCCAAGAACGGGTCATATGGAAGCAGTGTTTCAGATCTTGAAATATCTGAAAGGGACGCCTTGAAAAGGGCTATGGTTCAAGAAGAATGGATGAATAGAAGTTAAGGGATACTGCGATGCAGACTGGACGAGTTGCATAGACGACAGAAGGTCTACCACGGGGTACTGTGTCTTTGTAGGAGGAAACCTGGTCTCATGGAGAAGCAAGAAACAGTCAGTGGTAGCACGGTCGTCAGCTGAAGCAGAATACAGAGCAATGGCTCTGGGAGTGTCAGAGTTACTGTGGGTGAAAGCACTGCTGACAGAGTTGAAGCTGGATAAGGGAGCACCGTTACATCTTCTGAGCGATAGTCAAACTGCAATAAGTATAGCCAACAATCTATTTCAGCACGACAGAACGAAGCACATCGAGATCGATCGATTCTTCATTAAGGAGAAGCTGGAACAAGGGATACTGAAGATTGACCATGTTCGCTCAGAAGAACAAGCTGCAGACTGTTTAACTAAAGGTCTTAGTTCATTGAGTCTGTCAAAGCTATGTAACAAGATGGAGATGATTAATATCTATCGTCCATCTTGAGGGGGAGTGTTGAGAACCAATAAGGGACTTTAGTCCCACATTGGAATATGTAGTATGAAGAGGAGTTGGAACCTCTATAAGTAGCATGTAGTAGCCCATCAATAAAATCATCCCATTATTCATTTCTACAAGTACAGAGGCATGGCTCATGAGATTTGTGAGCTTTTGTAGTTGAGAAATCTCTTACGAAATTTGTGATTTAAACTTAAAAGTATAATAAAATTGTATTGTGACAATCAGACAACTACTGAGATATCACAGAATCCAGTGCAATATGATTGCACTAAACATGTGGAGGTTGATCGTCATTTCATAAAGAAAAATTTAGATGTGAAACTTATTAGCTTTCCTTTTGTTCCTACTGAAGAGCAGCTAGCAGATGGATGTTTTTACAAAAGGTGTTTCTAAAAAGCCTTTTATGACTCACTGGATAAGTTGGACATTTTCGATGTTTATGCTCCAACTTAAAGAGAGAATGTTAGCATGAGTCATGGTAATATTGTGTTTAATACTTACCTTATAGGAATACCATCATATATGGTAGTACTTGTATATGGTAAAAATATAGTGTTTAGTATTTACCATATATGAATGCCATTATATATGGTAGTACTTGTATATAGTAGGAATACATTGTATTTATTAATTACCATATAAGAATACAATTATATATGGTAATACAAAACACCTTTATATAGCCTCCACTATGAGATGAATAAACATCCAAGAATTCACTCTCAAATACATCTCCAAGCTCTATATTTGACTAGTGATTCCCAATCCATCATCGTGCCTTGCTACAGGAGCCCTTAACAACTGGTGTTGAGCCATTGTGTGATGACAGGTCATACAAGGATTTCGGTCACTTATAAGTAGGTTCATGGCATGGTTGAGCACTCTCCAGGTTGTTTGGGCTCATGAGACGAGCCCAGGTGGAGTTTGTTGAGTCTTTGTCCCCATCTGGTTGAGCACCCACCAGAGATTGCAGGGATATTATTATGTTCATATGTGATCCCCACACTAAAAAGTAAAATAGGAGAGCGAGTGATTTATACTGAGTTGGGCTAGAGGCCTAACAAGGCTAAGCTTAGGACCAAAAGTGTTTCCCAACCATTGTCCAGCTTCTTACGACCGCACTTATAATTATGAGAATTATATCTCAAAACAAAACAAAACAAAACAAAACATAACATAACATAACATAACAAAACAAAACAAAACAAAACAAAACAAAACAAAACAAAACAAACAGATTACGAGTCCAAACTGGAAGAAAACTAGACATATGTGGTGGTATCCAACAACCAACACCTCCATAGATTCAAAGAAGTTATTTGTTAGACTTGGTGACCATCAAACTAAGTTAGATACTTCATTTTGAGTTACCTCCATGAATAGCTCATACACACATAACGAAGACAGGTCTGGATATATGAAAAGCATGCCACATTCCAAATAACTGCAATTAGGCAAGGAACAAAGGAAACTGACATGAATCAAGTATATGGATAGAATTACACCGAACATTTTCAAATTGAAAAATATCACATCTAACTAAATGAACAGCTAGTGAAGAAAAAAAAATCACCAGATGAAGTCCTTCACAGGCTCATCAAGATCCTTTATACCCTTTTGAGCTAGGAATAGCCTCGTCTTCCTTCCAAGAAAGGCAAGAAGTCCTATAACAACTAGGTCCCTTGGCGGAACCTGCTAATTAAAAAGCCTAGTAACATTAGTTTCTCTTCAGGAAAATTAGAGCAGTGATATATGAGCTAGCATAAGTGGGTGAAGATCAAAGATTTGAATAACAGTATTCCATTAGAACCAATCTCAAGTTCTTGATGTTAAAATTTGTGGAAGGATCTTATTTATTTAGATTCAAGGCTTGCCTCTGATACGTTAGGATTTGTGAAGGTTTATTTCATTAGACTCAAGCCAATCTATTTAGAGAGATACATTACAAAGGGACACAATATCTATAGCATGTGACATCACTAGTGGCATCACTAAGGCAATACTCTTCTTTAACACATGCATTTTCAAAATGTCATATGTTGGAGTACTAAACAAGGGAAAAGAATTAAGATACTTCTTTCTCCTCATCCTCCACCAAGTTGCATGAGAAAGGATGTAGCCCAGATGGAAGCTCGCTCTTGAAGGTCATCTATTCTTCTCTAGAAGAATTGAACTCGGGACCTCCCTCATCTCAAGAAATCTATCTACCAGCCCCTCTCCTAGTCCTCCTCAGCTAATATGCATACCCAATATAACAAAGCTTATTTGCATAAAAAATACTGTGAGTTTTTCTTATAATCACTTTGATACGACAATTTTCTTGTTGGGAAGATTTATGAAATGCCCAAAAACTAAAAAAGTTTTATGTAAAACCCACCGCTAAAAAAACTTTCATCGCGTGCCCAGAATTAGAGAAACTTATCCAAAGCGGGTTCCAAATGACCCTTTTGCCCTTCCTTTTAATTTATTGGAAACACCCACAAAACTGCTCTTAAAAAAACGTTTCAATACTCCATCTTCTTTCATACGCTGCTCACTTTCGAATCTAGGTTTTCTCCTCAAAAATCTTTAAAAACTCGTCGAAAAATTTCGGAAAGACCGGGACGAACGGCAAAAGTGCTAAAACGGAGGTCCAAACATCATTTTTTTGCGATTCTAAAATTTCGGAAGGCCGTCTAACTGTGAAACTGTTACTTTCAGTCTCCTCGACGATACGCTCATTTTGCGACAAACGGGACCTCGTTTCGACCTCCCAGTCAAAAGTTATGGCCCTCCAAAGTTTCAACTGACCATAAAATGCAGGAGAATGGCCATTCTCCGTTTAGAACACGAAAAATGTTAATTTTCGCATGAGGGTGGTCATTCTCCGTATTAGTAACACGGAGAATGGCATTCTCCGTCTTAATTTACACGGAGAATGACCATTCTCCGTGTTAGTAACACGGAGAATGACATTCTCCGTCTTAATTTACACGGAGAATGGTCATTCCAGTGTTAAAACGCAGAAGAATGACCATTCTCCGTGTTAGAAAACGGAGAATGCCATTCTCCGTGTTAAATAAAACGGAGAATGGCATTCTCCGTCCTAATTAAGACGGAGAATGGACATTCTCCGTGCTAAATTAAACGGAGAATGACCATTCTCCGTCTTAATTTACACGGAGAATGCCATTCTCCGTGTAATTTATCACGGAGAATGGTCATACCAGTGTTAAAACGCAGGAGAATGACCATTCTCCGTGTTAGAAACACGGAGAATGCCATTCTCTGTGTTAAATAAAACGGAGAATGTCATTCTCCGTGTTAAATAAAACAGAGAATGGCATTCTCCGTCCTAATTAAGACGGAGAATGGTCATTCTCCGTCCTAATTAAGACGGAGAATGGCCATTCCAGTGTTAAAACGCAGGAGAATGGTCATTCTCCGTGTTAGAAACACGGAGAACGGCATTCTCCGTTTTAAATAAAACGGAGAATGGCATTCTCCGTGTTAGTTTACACGGAGAATGGTCATTTACAGTGTTAAAACGTTAATTTAGTTTTTTCATGAATAAAGAGTTTCGTTCTTCTTTCAAAACGATGATAATTCTTATGGAAAAGAAGAAGAAAGATCTTCTCTCCACAATTGACCTAATCGTCGAAAAACTTCAAATGTCTCCACGATGAAGATGATGATGATGGTGATGATGATGACGAGCGATGATCTGAGTTCGACTGAAGAAAAATACACCGAACTACGAACGATTTTTGCGATCTCTGCTGAATATGAGAGCAATGGAATACAGATTTCCCGTGAAGAAGAAGAAGACGAAAATCGCAATCCAGATCTGAGTTTTTTGAATTCAAATACATATAGATGACCAATTCGCGCGGAGGGGTAGTTTCGGTATTATAAAAATAGCATTTCCCAGCGGGTGGCATCTAAAAGGGAATCTTGGAATATTTAACGTGAAAATACTTAATTCTGGGTATTTCATAAAACTTATGCAGCGGGTGGGCATTTCATAAAAGCCCACCCCGAAATTGGGTTTCTCAGCAATTTCCAGTTTCTTGTTTATGCCAATCCTATTTTTAAGTAATTGCACTTTGCTACGCTACATTAGTCCACAACCTGACTTGATAGTCACATGCAAAGAATGTGACCAATTTACTGATTTAGAGCCGTTTTCCCCCTAATCAAAATAAAAATTCCCCTATTACTTTCCTTCCATCTCCATCCCCATCTTCTCTACGACCTTCTCCACCTCTGCCACCCATCTCCATCTCCTCATCCAACACCTCCAAAACCCACCTACTTCATCTTCACCTACACCACTTCTACCTCCATCTTCACCATCTCCACCTCGAAAACAACCCTCCTCCACCACCACCTCCAAAATCCACTTCCTCGTATTCCCTCTCCTTTTCACTGTGTACACCGCCATCACCTACTCATGCTTCATCTTGACCTCCATCTCCACTCCTCTAATACCTTTTTTTCACCATCTTCGGACTCCACTTATCATTTATCTTCTTTTTCCGTCACTCCTAAAGTCTCTGTTAGTGAAGCAAAACTTTAGAGTTATAGTGAGGTTAATGGTTATATATTTATTTAACATGCCTACACATGCTGAAATTCAATTTTGGACAGAGAGCTGGATTCACGTCAAATATATATTTTTATAAAGGCTGATGAAATTGCACTCCAAATAGGATTCAAACATTTGAATCTGAATTGCTCTTATACACCAAAAGTCTAGAGTTGTAGTAAGGATTAAAAGATATATCATTCAAACGGTCATTGCCACCAACCAACTAACTACCCCACCTCCACCCCGGGTCCAACATTCATAGAATCCAACCTTATCTTGACATCCTCTTTTTCACCGACAACTTCCACAGCCAACAACCCAACCCAAATCGTTTCCAAATTGAAGATAAACATTTAAATGCTCACCAAAATTTGGTTTTATTATCATCATAGGAAGGAAATGATATATGGGAAGGGTTGGTAGAGAATAAGAGGAGGAGATAAGGTGGTGGAGAAGGAAAAAGAGGAGAGGGAGGAGGATGAGGTGGTAGAGAAGGGGTATTAACTATTAAGTGTTTTATTTTTATTTTTTCCACAATCGTCGTGGTACCTACACTGATAAAAAAAAGTTAGTTATTGATATAAAGTTATAAACAAAAGAAAAGTCAGTTGTATAAAAGAGCTTATAGGGAAGTTTTCATGGTATTCTAATGCAAATAAGACTAGCAAATTCTCATGAGGAACTATACTAAGAGATTCTTATGATAAGAATACAAATATTATGACGAAGAATAATTGATCTCAAAAGCACTCTTCATAACAAAGAATGTGTAAGAAAATCTATAGAAAGATATACATATCATAACATATGGGGATAAGATTGTGTGCATCTTTAACCTCCTTTGACCCTACATAATCAGGAGCTCTCTTACAAATATGCGGAAATCGAGAAGTAGCAATGATAAATAAAGAAAACACAAATAATTGTAACAATAGCACAATCAATATTACAAGATATAAAGCGGTTCATCGGAAGACTGGCCTATGTCCACAAGACAAGGGGATAATTACTTATTGAATCAAGAGAGTACTTTATAAGAATTCATGCAAGAACCCTCCCTTACGAGATCTCCAACGAGCCCTCTTCCTTCTGTTGGCCCAATATTGGTTGTAATTTTGATAATGACAATCATATATTAATTGGGTTATACATTTTTGTATATTGTGGGACTATCATTATTTTGTAGTAAAGGTGAAAAGCATGAATGCATTGGAGAAAGTCACAAACAAAGAGTCACAACAATTAAGGTTGAGACCAAGATGCTCAAAGTCAGGAGCGACGGATATTAATTCTTCAAGTGAAAAGCAAGAATATCAAGGAGGCTAAAAGTTTCAGTTGTATTTCTTTCTTTGTTTGTCGTCGTAGGTGTGAATGTAACATGAGTGGATGAAAGCAATTGGAAGCTAAGACCTA
Organism: Iris pallida; assembly: GCA_029216955.1. NCBI lineage: Eukaryota > Viridiplantae > Streptophyta > Magnoliopsida > Asparagales > Iridaceae > Iris > Iris pallida. The sequence continues at coordinate 4,905,711 of JANAVB010002000.1, read as the reverse complement.
GACATAGAAAGATTTAGAGTTGAGGTTTAACCTAAACCAATCCATCTCAGTATTTTCCAAAACCAAAAAGCCTTTATCCCTAACCTTACTATTGGATATTTTTTTCTTACACCATTCCAGTAGGTTTTTGAACTTCCGATTTTTTTCGACACGGTATACAGCCGTGTCTATTGTCACTATACTGGCAATATACCGGTGACCTTACTTTTTGCTCATTAATGAACTGCAATGACTATTTATATAGCCGTTATATGTTCAACCATTATACTGGTATAACAGTAACAGTCATAATTTGACTGTTTGGTTGGTGGGTTATAAATTCCATGTCATCCGTCATGTCGGCAGGTTTCTTGTCCTTACCGTAAACAAGAATTTTCTTTAACCTTTTCTGCCACATCTAGAAGTTTCCTTTACTGTTAAACTTCTCAATTTCAAACTTAGTACTACTAACTTTGTTATTCAATTCTGACATAGAACTCTCCCTCAGAACTTTACAAACCAACAACTTCAAGAATCACCATCTAAGAAGATATGGAGCGGACCAATGTCGTCACCAACTATTAACCTAAATCGTTGAAATTGAAGAACCATCGATTTTCTTAGCTCTGATGCTAATTATTAAAACACGAAAACAAGAATTCCTTTAGCGACGACAAATAAACAAAGCACAAATAACTAAGCAAAATCAAGAGCGCAAGATATAACATGGTTCAGACGAAGATTGGCCTATGTCTACAGGGCAAGGAAAAAATAGTTTATTGAATAAAGAGAATACTTACAAGAGTTCATACAATAATACCCTATCGCACGAACCCTCCCTTGCCATTTCTCCAACGAGCTCTCTTCCTTATTTTTTTCTCAAGTCCCTTAAGGGGGTTAGTCAAACAAGATTTTAGAAATACAGTTTGGCTGTGATTTCATAATCACAATCACAGTGATTTCAGACAAATCACAGTGTTTTCAGAATTCCGACGATTGTGATTATGAAAGCACACCCATATGTGTTTCAAATATCACCATTTGAAACTTATAAACATAAATTTATCTTCTTCTGTCACAATTTCTCCGAAATAACTTAAAATAATGATAATAAATACCAAAAAACAGAAGAAAAACATTACGGTTCATATTTTTCTTGTTGAGAACTAATAAGGGATTTAGTCCCACATTGGAAAATGTAATATGAAGAGGAGCTAGACTCCCAATAAGTAGTGGAGCAGCCAATCAATAAAAATATAGAACCGTTATTCTCTACATGGTATCACCGCCATAACAAAAAAAAAAAATTTCTCACCCCCCCTCTTGCCGACCCTAACCCTAACCCTAACCCTAACCCGCCCTCTTGCCGACCACCCCCCAGCCGACCACCCCCCCCTGCTGCCCCTAACCCTAACCCCCCCGCCCGCCCCCCCCCCCCCCTCTGCCGATCCCCACCCCCTGCCGACCACCCCTGGCCTGTCCCGCCCGACGTCCCCCCCCCCCCCCACCCCCTGCCGAACCCACCCGCCCGACGCCCCCCCACCCCCTGCCGATCCCCACCAACTACCGACCCCCCCCTACACCTGCTGCTGCCCCCCCCCCCCCCCCCCCCCCCCGCCGCCCTCCCTCTTCCGCACCTGCTGCTGTAACCCCCCCTCCTTTTTTTTTCTTCCCATAAAAGAAAAATATAATATAAAAAATTCTACTTTACGAGAGAGATTATGTGGGCAGTTATTCGACGACGGATGGATGTCAAATGCTTTATTTGCACCTTCTGTTCCTAGATTACGTCCTTCGGAATTACAAATGCTTTATTTGTTTTCCGTTCTCGATCTGCAAATTAGGTTTTCCATGCGCGCACCGGTGTTGGCCATGTTAACAGCGCATTCGTACGGTCTCTGTTGAAGACTTTACATAACGAAGACGACGACGAAGCCGACGAAGAGGACGACGACGGCGAAGCCAACGAAGACGACGACAACGACGAAGCCAACGAAGACGACGACGACGAATCACCGTTGAAGACGCCATGGATTCGATCCGTGGTAAACTGACAGCAGATGAGATGCAGGCCTTTGTTGATGATATTTTATCAAAGAGATTAACCGAGGCGACCCCACGTGTGATCCATACTGACGTGGATCCGTCACCCTACAAAATGGGGAACCTGGACAAGCTGGAGACGAAGTTGGAAGGCACGTCCAATTACTTGAAATGGTCACGGCAGGCCATGCAGACGCTGAAGAAACGTGGCTTGGTTGGCTACGTCAATGGCCAAACCAAGACGCCAGATGATCCCTCCTCAAAGGAGTTTGCTGTTTGGGACATTGTCAACAATGTTGTGGCTGGATGGTTGACTGCCTCCTTGACCGACCAGGTGTCAGAAAATGTAGAGGCGATGGAGGTTGCTGCTGATATATGGCGGACTTTAAAGGATATGTACTCAGGCTCGGGCAATCCTATGCGGGTCTTCCAAGCAGGTTGAACTTGATAGGGTGGCCCAGGACGACCGCACCATCTCTGAGTATGCGGCACTGTTGAAGAAGTTCTGGTCTGATCTGGATCATTATGATCCTCTTGGGATGGAAGATGTCCAAGTCGAACCAGCCTTTGCGAAACATTTTCAAAAGTTCTTGGATTATATTTTGCGACAACGGATGATGAAGTTCTTGAAGGGTCTTAACCCTGTGTTTGAGAATAGAAGGAATGTCCTCCTGGCACAGCCCATGCTTTCCACCTTAGAAGAAGCCATAGCTGCCATGGCACAAGAAGAGGCTCGCTTGAAGTTGATGCCCAACAAGGGCTCTTTCCAGGGGGAGCAAGCCACTGTTGACAAGTCTGCCCTTGCCGCCTTCAATCAGCCTCACTCTGTGGCCGGTGTTTGCCACAACTGTGGTGACTCAGGACATTACATCAGATTTTGTCCAAAGCCCCTGCACAGTCAGTCGAGTGATCGTGGACGGGGCCGCAGAGGACGTCGTGGTGGTCGAGACGGTTATGCTGGTAGAAGGAGAAATTATTCTGGAGGACACAAAGCTAATCTGGCGGAGGAAGGGGGCGACAATCACCTGGCTGAGTTAACCCCTCTTGAGAATGAGTTACTTGCGAAGTTACGCGACACGAAGCTGGGTTCGGACGGCAGTACTGGGGCGTCCTCTACCTCGGGGGACAACAACACTTGCTTTGTCCAAACCGGCACAGGTATACCTGCGCGTGCTCTGGCAGCAGCTGTCCACCAACCGGGTTGGATTATGGACTCTGGGGCATCTCGCCATGTCACGGGATCCCGCGGTGAGTTCCAGGACTATACTCACCTACCGACGTCGGAGAGCATTCAGACTGCTGATGGTAACTCCAGCCCGGTTATGGGTAAAGGCACTGTCGCATGCACCCCTTCTCTCACTCTCACCAATGTCTTACATGCTCTGTCTTTTCCTGTCAATCTTCTTTCTATTAGTGCCATTATCCTTGATCTTAACTGTACTGTTTCCTTTGACATTCCTACGGTGATTTTTCAGGAGAAGGGGACAGGACGACGACTAGGTACTGGCACATGGCATAAGGGGCTGTGGTACTTGGATAGGACTGGACTGGACAAAGCTTTGGCATCTCTGGTAGCAGACACACCACCGGAAGCTTCACGGCGCAGTATAGAAGATGCATTGCTCCTCCACCACCAGCGTGTCGGTCATTCTTCTTTTAAAATTATTAGTCGAATGTATCCGTCCTTATATCAAAGGGCTAATAAAGATAAGTTATTTTGTCATGCTTGTGAGTTGGGTAAACATACCAGAAGCACGTATGTGAGTTCAGGTAGTAGAAGTTCGACTGCTTTTGATATGATAAATTCAGACGTATGGGACCCTTGTCCTACAACCGGTATTAACGGTTTTCGATGGTTCGTCACTTTTATTGATTGTTATACTCGCGTGACATGGGTGTACCTTATGAAGAATAAAAGTGACGTCTTTGAGGCGTTTCGGGACTTTCATCGCCGGATAGAAACTCAATATGGCACTAAAATTAAGTGCTTACGGTCCGACAATGGGATGGAGTATACAAATAGGAAGGTTGCTGAGTATTTATCCACTCATGGCATACTACACCAAACTTCCTGCGCCTGTACACCGGCACAAAATGGTGTGGCCGAACGGAAGAACAGACACCTGCTGGAGGTCGCACGGACGATGATGCTGGCTATGAATGTTCCGAAACACTTATGGGGGCAGGCGGTGTTAACGGCATCTTATCTCATCAACAGAATGCCATCTCATGTATTGGACTGGAAGACATCGCTGGAGATGTTTACTGGTGCAACCACGTACACTGTTCCACCGAAAGTATTTGGATGTGTATGTTTTGTCCAAGATAATAGGCCAGGAGTTGGCAAACTGGATCCTAGAGCGATTAAATGTGTCTTTGTCGGGTACACGACAACTCAGAAGGGTTACACATGTTGGAGCCCAGTTGAGCGGAAGATGTTTGTAAGCATGGACGTTACATTCAGAGAACTGGAACCATATTATGGTTCGGATGACGGTTCGGCGTTTGGTGACACACCTAACATAGAGGGTGTTAGATGTGAGGGGGAGAAATTAAGCCCATCTGTGGTAGTCGGATCGGTCCCATGCCCGGTCATAGAAAACTGGACGAAAGGGGGAGAAAGCAGTGACTCCGATACAGAAGGTGAAGAAGATACATATGTTAAACAGGGGGAGCAGCAGACAATGGAAAAGGAACAGGGGGAGAAGCAGACAATGGAAAAGGAGCTCCAAGTCTACAGAAGGAGACAGCAGAAGTCCAGTACTGTGCCTGTACCGTGCCCTGTGCCTACTGTACCAAGTCCTTTGTCTACTCCTGCTCCAACTCCTGAAGATGTTGCCCCCGCACAGAATCAATCTGATTCTGATGCGGATCTCTCTGACTCTGATGGTATGATCTCTCCACCACCTATTGGTCCCTTAAGGAGATCTTCTCGCATCAATACGGGTAAGACTCCTAGTCGTTTTGATGATTATGAACATGATATTGCCAACTACCTGTCTTATTCTAACATTTCTTCGAATTATCGAGCCTTCATTGCATCATTAGACTCTACTTCGTTGCCCAAAAGTTGGCAGGAAGCAAAGAAGGATCCAAGGTGGAAAGCTGCAATGATGGAAGAACTTGGGGCACTAGAAAAAAATAAGACGTGGAAGCTGGTTCCATTACCCAAAGGGAAGAAAACTGTTGGATGCAAATGGGTGTACATAGTAAAGGAGACGTCAGAAGGAAAGGTGGAACGATACAAGGCAAGGTTGGTTGCAAAGGGATACACACAATCATATGGCATTGACTATGATGAGACGTTTGCTCCAGTAGCGAAAATGAGCACTGTAAGAACTCTGGTCTCCATTGCAGCAAACTATGGGTGGAAGCTATACCAATTAGATGTGAAGAATGCATTTCTCCATGGGGACCTACAAGAAGAAGTGTACATGGAACTCCCGCCAGGGTGCTATGCTACAGAATCAGACAGAGGGACGTCACATGGAAAAGTGTGCAAACTAAAGAAGTCGCTATATGGGCTCAAGCAATCTCCTCGAGCCTGGTTTGACAGATTCATAAAGGCTGTTACAGGCATGGGATACTATCAAGCAAATGCAGACCATACTGTCTTTCTTCAGCATGCAAGAGGCCACATCACTATACTTGCTGTATACGTAGATGATATAGTAATCACAGGTGATGATGAAGCCGAGATCGCTAAGCTGAAATCAAAACTCGCGAAGGAGTTTGAAATGAAGGATCTAGGAGCGATGAGGTACTTTCTAGGTATCGAGGTGTGTGAAGGCGAACAAGGAATTGTTCTCTCACAAAGAAAATACACACTAGATCTGCTGAAGGAAACAGGGATGCTGGGATGCAAAGCAGCAGTCACCCCAATTGACCAGAAGAACAAGTTGGGAGCAGAAGCAGGAGAGCCAGTTGATCGTGAAAGATATCAACGACTTGTAGGGAGATTGATTTATCTGGGGCACACTCGTCCTGATATCTCATTTGCGGTGAGTGTAGTAAGTCGCTACATGCATGATCCAAGAACGGATCATATGGATGCAGTGTTTCAGATCTTGAGATATCTGAAAGGGACGCCGGAAAAATGATTATGGTTCAAGAAGAATGGATGTATAGAAGTTGAGGGATACTGCGATGCAGACTGGACAAGCTGCATAGACGATAGAAGGTCTACCACGGGATATTGTGTCTTTGTAGGAGGAAACTTGGTCTCATGGAGAAGCAAGAAACAGTCTGTGGTAGCACGGTCTACAGCTGAAGCAGAATACAGAGCAATGGCTTTAGGAGTGTCGGAGTTGCTGTGGGTGAAAGCGTTGCTGACAGAGTTGAAGCTGGATAAGGGAGCACCGTTACGTCTTCTGAGCGATAGTCAAGCTGCAATAAGTATAGCTAACAATCCAGTGCAGCACGACAGAACGAAGCACATCGAGATCGATCGATTCTTCATCAAAGAGAAGCTGGAACAAGGGATACTGAAGATTGATCATGTTCGCTCAGAAGAACAATTGGCAGACTGTCTGACTAAGGGTCTTAGTTCATTAAGTCTGTCTAAGCTATGTAACAAGATGGGCATGATTAATATCTATCGCCCATCTTGAGGGGGAGTGTTGAGAACTTATAAGGGATTTAGTCCCACATTGAAAAATGTAATATGAAGAGGAGCTAGACTCCCTATAAGTAGTGGAGTAGCCAATCAATAAAAATATAGAACCGTTATTCTCTACATTTCTTAACTAGCAAGAGACCATATAGGGAATGCTATGTCAAGGCTTGGATAGTTAAGAGACGAGTTGGGGGTGCTCAGTCAAAGCTGAGCTAGTTACCCTTACATACCATTGCCATCTCCTCAAGGTCTTAAAATTGGATATTATTTTTTTGTTAAAGTTCTCAATATAAAACTATTAACTTTGGACAGCATAAATCTCTTAAAACAGATATTGTTTATTATAACTTGATTTGAAGTATACAAATTAATGATTCTAACTGAAAAAATATTTGAAGTTCATTTGTTTATATGTAATCAGCTAAAGTGTTTGAGTTGTGATGGAATTTCCAGGAACTTTACCGTTTATTTTATGGATTGCAAGTTGAATATATATGAGTATCATAATTGTGGTGCCATGGATACTTCCATTAAAATTATGGCAGAAAAATACCATTCTGGAACAATCTATGTTATAGAGTTCTTGAGTTTGCATATTGTTGTCCCTGGATTGCTCGATCTCTTTGCGAGAATGCAAGATTACTTGCTTGTTTCTAAATCCTGCAAACTAGATTTTATTGTTGAAGCTACATGGTAAGATGCCTCGGCCTGCTCATCTCCATGAATGGACATCTTTGTTGCTTAATTTATTTTCTGATTCATTGGATCATAAGATCAAGGTTGTTCAAACTCGAGATACTACCAAGGATCGTTCGAAGGGTGAACGATCGTAACTCGTGGGATCGTAACACGGATCGTAAGATCCCACCAGAAAGACAAAATTATATTTAATATATATTATATATTATTTATATAACATAAATAAGAAAAAGTAACCTTAAAAACCAAAATAACCTTAATATAAAAATGTCATACATGAATCATAAGTCACAAACTCGTGGGATCGTAACACGGATCGTAAGATCCCACGCGTTTCCTCGCCGCGCCGGCCGATGACCGTGCCGGCCACCAATCTGCCTCGAAGCTCCGTATAAACGCGTAGGATCGTACGATCCCACGATCTATCGCGCGAGTTTAACAACATTGCATAAGATAGAACCATAGGGAAAGAAGAAAGGGATGTCCCCATTTTTTATTCTTTGTTTCATTCAACCCAGACCATGGAAGAATACGAAAGAAGAAAAGGGAGTTGTCTTACCGTGTAAACGAGAAGATGGGAGATGAGGAGCACAAGATACAGGTGAAATTTTAGAATCCCGTTAGTAAAAAATGCCACTGACGATTGAGAATATCAACTAAAATTTGGAAAGTGTGATTATGGAGTCACAATTTTGGAGATTTTAAAATCACAATCGACTAATGGGTGACTTTCTTCCAATCTCAATTTTAACTAACACTGAATTTTAAAAACACCCCATGGAATTCTGAAATCCTGATTAATTAACCCCCGTTAGTTTCCGTAGGACTTCCTCCAACAAACAAGCCACATATTAGTATTCCTCAATCACAAATATTTAAGGTTAGAAAACCCCTTAAATAGGCTTTCCTACAACTTCATTAAGTTTGGAGCAAATCTGGACCATCGAAAACCTTACCAAAACTGACCCAAGCCCTCCAAATTGGAATTCCGGTTTGGGAACCAGAAATACAGTTTACTGTAGAAGGGCTGATTTTGGGTCTTATTTTGAGCCCCGTTTGTGTCTTTGACTCCTTCTGAGCTTTTCCGATCTTTGGATGGCACTCGTCGCTGTCCTATGTTGAACACGAGCCACACTACAACAATATCCTGGCACTGGGACACCCTTTTTTTTTCTATACAAATGATAACATGCATGTGGCTAATCGAGATCGTAAGTACAAGGATTCAATATGCTAACCTTGGTGTGGCATACGTTCTGCAAGTTTCTGACCACATTTTCTCTAAAAAATGCTGCAACAAGCTTCTCTTGAAGTAATCCCATCCAAAAGATAATATTTCCCCTTACATCATGATGCAGAACCTTCCCACCAAAATATGCCAAGAATTCATTTTCAACTCCGCACTTGGTTGATAGATGATAAAGTATGTCTATTGAAGCAAAACCTGGAAATGAGTCCAAAAGTTGCCATATTGTGTCTTGGAGAGTCGAGAAACAGTACCGGCGAGGGAACAGCCTGGAATTTAGATCTCTGATAGTGGCACAACAAACGAGTGGAAGAATGTCCACTGGAATGCCGCTGAAAAAGTTGATTGGAATTTGGAAAAAGCAAGAACTCAAATACATGGAAAACTGAACATGTTCAGCTCTTACGTTTCCCCAATACACAAAGAAAACCATCTATTAAACAAAGATGTTTCATGTACGAACCTTTTTGCATACTTCGAAGCGCACAATTCCAGTACTGGATTTATAGTTTGTATTAAAACTGGAAGTTGTTCCACGCTAAACCAGTTCACCAGTTTTTGGTCTCTCTTTCTCAACTGCTCTTCAAGGGATTCCAGAATCAAGCTTACTTTTGGGGAAAGGCTGAAGCAAAAGCAAGGATTAGTAATTGTCAACCATAGAACCTAATCTCCGTTAAGGTTCAAGCAATGTTGAAATAGCTCACATTTTGTATACTCGATCATTACTTAACATGCTCTGCATCTCTATCAATGTTTTAAGAAGAGCATATATTGCTGACTGCAAAACCCAAGAATATGCAATAATGAGCTTCTTATATACCATGAATATAAAGACTGATCTGAACAGCTTGGCAGTTGGCAGTGCAAGTGAAAAGAATAGAGCAAGGTGAAATTTTCAAACAACACTATGTTTCACAAACTAGAATACCACCAGAAGAAATGATAAATTATACATAATGGATTATAGTGCATTAAGCTTCAGATTGAAGATACTCACAAATCTATGGACAAATCTACTAAGTAAATCCTAGAGATCTCAGGAAATTATTCCTGAACTACTCCTAAAATAAATCAAAATTGGTGTTGACCCAAAATTCTACCATGACACAAATTGGTCATGATGTTATCTATATATATATATTTTTTGGAATAATGTTATATATATATATATATATATATATATATATATATATATATATATATATATATATATATATATATATATATAAAGGGTTCTAGTTATATATATGGAGAGCTCTGCTAGGGTTTCCCCTATGGCGGCTACTATGCCTCCCCCCCCCCCCCCCCGTCCCCCCGATCCTCTCGCGGGGGGGGGGGGGGGGGGGTTCGGCGGTTTGGAGGAAAGGGCGGCGGCTACAAAGGGATCCCCCCAGGCGAGGGGGGGGTCGGGCGGCGGCGGCGGCAACAGGGGGACCCCCCCCCCCCCCCCGTTCGGCGGGGGGGGGGGGGGGGGGGGGGGGGGGGGGGTCGGGCGGCGGCGGCCACAGGGGGACCCCCCCGATCAGGGGGTGTAGTGCCCCGTCCCTACATCGTGCCCCGTACTCCGTCCACGGGGTACGCGAGAAAGGAACACTATCGCTATCGATTCGGTCGGGACCGATAGGTCGGGATCGATCGAGTCGATCGAACGGGAACAGTTGAATTAAGATCCATTCCCCGTTATAGAATGGCTTCTTCGGAACCAAGTCCCATATTCAGCGGGTTGTGCCTCAAGGATTGACTCTGCGGCTGAGTCGGGAGAGACCTCCCGTTGCTCTGCTTTTCACGCCGCTTGCGTTGGTTTTGGCTTTGTTTTCTGAAGGCGTTTTCGTGAATGTTTTCGATGGTTTCATGGCTTGCATTTCGAACTCGCATTTCCTATCGAACTTCTTGAATAATGCAGTGTTCTAATCGGTTGCTTGTGCGATTTCAGGTAATCGCGTAGGCGACGTCTAGCGCGACCAACAAGTTCTCTCGCCTGAAGTAAACTCAAGGTGAGTGGCTGACCCTTCTCTTCTCGACCCCCTTCTTAGGTAAATTGATAGTGTTGTGCGGATGAAAGAATGAATGCAAGGGCACGGGCACGGTAAAATGATCAAGTTTCAAAGAGAATGTAGGCCAGACCTTAATAACTAAATATTGTCTTAACTCGGTCATTGGACAACTTGTCGACAAGGAGAGAGTTTCCTCGAGCGACAACCCGGGGCCACGGGACCGACTCGGCCTAGGAGGAAACACGGTATAGCTGTACTGGATGATAGCACGGATTAAGCGGGGACTTGCAGCGGGGCTCGCTACTTGCACTGCAAGGGCCCGGCTAACAAAGCTATAGTCCAGGATGGCTTGTGATGTCAGTGACCAAACATACGTAATATTGCACTTGGAATGTAAATGATAACAATTGACAGGGAAGAACATGGTAAGTTTCATAAGACGCGACGCGGTCCGCCGTGGGTAAGTTCCAACGTAAATTTACATTATGCTTGCCATTGCTCGCTTGAAATTTATTAGGATGGTTAGAAACATTCATGAACTAAGTCATATAAACTCTTCAACCAAATGAGAGCTTGGAACTTAATTTGTCACGCACCAGTACAAAGTGTAATGTACTAATCCTCGCTCTCTACGCAGGTACCCCGAACCACGAAGGGTGTGCCACTTGAAACTCAAGGCGAAGTGAACCCTTTTGATGCCTCGTCCCCGTGTGAAGGCTTGTGTTCTGAAATTCCTTTTGAAGACTCCGCATTCAGTACAAAGAAGACAAATGGCGACTCGACTTCCTTCGATTCCAGGTGGAATGTGTAATAGTTTTTACTTGTAAAAAGGGATGTAATGTATGGAACGACTATCTCATCGGCGTTCGTTTTGTAAGTCGAGTCATGTTGTAGCCCGCGCGGCAATGATTGTAATGGAGTTAATGTAAATGAAATGTTAATATCAATGAAAAGTCTACTTCTATTTCAAATGTGTCAATCAATTTCTCTGCGTACTCTAACTTGATGTTGTGTTTCAGATGACCTTATGACTACGCCTTGTGCGATCGCAACTTAGGTTCGCACGACATCACGCCCGGGGGACGACTATCGATTCTACGGAATCGGGACGTGATAGGGGGGTCGGGCGGCGGGGTCGGGCGGCGGTGGCAGGACCCCTCCAGGCGGGGAGGGGTCGGGGGGCGGGCAGATGCAGCGGGAGCCCCCCAGGCCAGGAGGGGTCGGGGGGCGGGCAGATGCAGGGGGGACCCCCCCGGGCGGGGGGGGGGGTCGGACGGCACGGGAGGTTCCTCTTCCGGCGGAGCGGCTTCAGTGTTCGAGTTCGGATCGGGGGGGACAACACTGGTGATGCAGGCTGACAGACGGTGACGAGACGACGGGCTGGAGGACGACGAGGGGCCCAGACCCAAGTATCGGGACGGGCGGGGCCAGAAAATTATGGGAATCGATTTTCGATCGGCACAGTGGATCCCCGTCGTCGTGGGGGAGGTACGGTGTGCACTGTTTCGGGTTGGAGGCCAAAGGCGACGGCGGCAGAGAAGGCTAAGGGTATTGCTACTAATACCGGCAGGACAAGCCCGGATCCTGCGAACCCCCCGACCAGGACGCACCCTGAGGAGCAGAGGCCTCGGTCATGGAAGGAGGTCTGCACGCCAGTGGTTACGAAAAGCCCGATGTCGATGGAGTTTGTCTCACCGATGTCGGTTGGAGGAGGGCTTCGGGCGTATTTTCCCACCGAAGAAATAGCGGTGGTTTCAGAATTCTGGAAGAACACTCTGGTGCGGTATGTGTTAGGGAACAAGCCGTTCTATGGTCAAATTCGGGGTTATGCGGAGCGTGTCTGGAGACCCAAAGGTAGCATGGAATTCTTCTCTCGGGAGAACGGGTTCTATTATGTCAAATTTGGACTAGCGGAGGATGTGTCCAGGATCCTGCAGGGAGGGCCTTGGTCATTTGATGGGAGACTCATTATATTGAAGGAGTGGATGTCGGAGCTGAGGTGTGAGAAGGAGGTGTTGAACGCTATTCCCATCCGGATCCGATTTCCAGAGTTCCCAGTAAAGTATTGGAGCATCCCGCTTCTCATGAGACTTGCCAGCCTTGTAGGGAAGCCGATCAAAGCAGACGAGGCCACAGCTTTTCGCACCAGACTGATGTATGCCAGGGTCTTCGTGGAGATCAAGGCGGGCTCGGAGCTACCGAGTATGCTTGAGTATCAGGTACCGTCTGGGGAGGTTCTGACACAGGCGGTGGAGTATGACTGGGTCCCTCCCATGTGTTCTTACCGCGAGTGCTTTGGGCACACTACCAGTGCGTGCAAATACAAGGGGAAGGAGACCTCCAGGCCACAGGCAGTTCAGACGGAGGCACCTGGGAAGGAGACGGCCCCCAGTCACTTGCCTGGGGAGACGACGCCAGACAGACATATGGAGGAGGACACAGTGATGGAGATCGATAGGAGGCTGGAGTCAGGATCACAGCAAAGACAGGAGAGCACGCAGGGTTTACTGGTCCCGTTCAGGCCACAGAGGACCATGGTGACCAGGGATATGAGCGCAGCTGATAGTGGTCAGATGGTGATGGAGGCCTCCCCGGCGATCATGGTATATAGCAGCAAAAAAAAGACACGCTCCGGCCACACGTGAGGATATCCCTCAGGCGAGGGATATGGATGACCAGACTGAAGACAATCCTGACTGGGCACTTACTCTTAGCAGGATTCAGGCCCATCTTGCTCCTTCTTCCATGGTAGATGCAGTCATTGATCAGGCGGATGAGACACTTCCCTCGAGTGTCGATCCAGACAAGTTCCAGAGGGACCCCTCATCTATTAATTAGATGTCGGTCCTAGCATGGAACATTAGGGGGGGTTCCATTGGACGATGGAGGGAGATTGGAGGGGTTCTGAGGAGAGAGTCGTGTGACATTGCTATCCTGCTGGAGACGAAGATTAGAGGGGCCGCTATGCTCTCGCGTAGGACTCCGGCAAACTGGGATCACATTCACAACTTAGATCTTTGCGGTATGGCAAGGATCTGGGTTAGGTGGAACCAAGGTAGCTGGAAGGGGGTGCAGATCCATAAATCAGAACAACTCATCGGCATTACTTTCGAGAACAAAGGTGGGTTCCGATTCATCCTGGGTGCTGTATATGGGCACAATGACCGGAGACTCCGGGAGGCTTTGTGGGAGGACATTGTGCATCTGGGTCTTATGGCGGACAGCATGCATCTCCCTCTGCTCATCATGGGGGACTTCAATGCTATGCTGCTTCGTCAAGAGAAGGTGGGAGGTCGTCCTGTTCCGGACTCGATCTTATATGACTTTCAGAGGTGTCTGCTTATGTCAGGGATGCGGGGGCTGGAGCGAGCTGGACATATTTGGACCTGGTACAACAAGGCTACACATAATCGGATTGCTTGTCAGTTGGATCGGGCCTTGGAAAATAGTGAGTGGTTCAGGTGCTTTCCGAACTCGGTGGCGGAAGGTCTTGCGGCGGGTACTAGCGACCATTCTCCTATCCGGGTTGGCCTCTGTGCGAGACCCACTTTGAGGGCGAGGCCGTTTCGGTATAACAACAGCTGGTATCTGTCGGCTGGATATGAGGAGGTGGTTACGGGAGAGATACAGCACTTCCGGGATGGCACGGCTCAGTTCCGCATGGTTCACAAACTCAAGCAGCTCAAGCGTGCTCTCAGGGGTTGGGTGAAGACGAGACCGCGGACTTCTCTAACGGATAAGGAAGTCGAGCTTCGGGACATTCAGGTGGCTCTCCAAGCTGACATTCTGAACGAGGAGCTGGCGGATAAGGAGAAGATCATGATTGAGGAGGTCAGCATCATGAGACTGCAGGAGGAGATTAGTGCGGCACAGAGGGCTAAATGTACCTGGCTCAAAGATGGAGATCGCTGCACCAAATTCTTCTACGATGTGATCCGCACCCGTCAGCACCGGAACAGCATTCCCAGACTTCTAAATGCCGAGGGACGTCTTATAGGGGACCCAGTGGAGATTCAGGAGGAGGCCATCAGATTTTACACTGACTTATATCAGCAGACGGATTACACTAGCACGTTCCCAGCCCTTGTCACGAAGAGACTGGTGTCCCCCCCTGGGAACAGCCTGCTTTTGGCACCTGTGAGGATGGAGGAGGTGGAAGACATTGTGATGAAGGCTAATCCCAATAAAGCTTCCGGGCCTGATGGCTTCTCTTCAGGGTTCTTTAAGCGACACTGGGGTGTGCTTAAGGCCCCTGTTCTGGCGGCGGTACAGGAGTTCTTTGTGGAGGGCAGGCTTCTGAAGGAGATGAACCACACCTTCTTGACGCTGGTTCCTAAGAAGGAGGGAGCGACCTCACCTGCAGATTTTTGGCCTATTGCTTGCTGTAATTTTCTTTATAAGATTATCACTCATCTTATGTGCAGGCGTATGGAGGGAATTATGCAGGGATTGGTGTCCCAGAATCAAGCAGCATTCATCAAGGGCCGGTCGATAGCGGAGCACAGCCTGCTAGCTCATGAGATGGTGAGGGAGTTCAGCAAACCTGGGGGGATGAAGGCTTGTGTGAAGTTTGACCTCCGGAAAGCTTATGATACGGTCAACCGGGACTTCCTGTGTCACTTGATGCTTGCCATGGGGTTCGACGAGAGGTGGGTTGCGAGGGTGAGGGAGTGCATTTGCTCTCCTACTTTCTCAGTCCTCATCCAGGACACGCCGCATGGCTACTTCAGGAGCAACAGGGGGTTGAGGCAGGGTGACCCCCTCCCCCCGTATTTATTTACCTTGGTGATGGAGTACTTTACATGTATGATAGATACGACGGTGCATAGCAAGAGGATCGTCCCCCTTTTCCAGTTGGTGAGTCCGGTTGTCTCCCATTTGATCTATGCTGACGACTTATTGGTGCTACTCCAGCCTTCCATGCGGGGAATGAGAGCGCTCTCTGACATTATGGAGGAGTTCGGACGGCTATCTGGGCTCCAGTTAAACAGGGAGAAAAACAGAGTCTACTTCATCTCCCGGTGTACACTACAGGAGGAGAGAGCCTTCGCCTTGGTAGTGGACAGAGACGAGCTCCCAGTGAAATACCTAGGGGTCCCGCTGACGGTCAACTATGCTAGAGAGCAGGATTGTCATAGCTTGGTGGATTTTGCTCAGAGGAGAGTGGAAGGCTGGCAAGCTGCGGGTCTATCATTTGGCGGACGGATTGAGTTGGTGCGTTCGGTTATTGCGGGCGTCACGATGTTCTGGCTCCAGTCTATCCAGATCCCTACGGCTACTATTCGAAAAGTGGAGGCCATATGTGCTGACTTCATCTGGAGGGGAGGGATGCATGCGATCTCCTGGGACCAGCTATGTCGGCCTCAGGAGGAAGGAGGAGTGGGGTTGAGGCCTCTTCATGCGATCAGGAAGGCAGCTTGTGTAAAGATGGCCTGGAGATTCATCGGGAGGGGTTGCTCTGGGCGGAATGAATGGCGAATAGATACTTAAGGAGGACTAACTTCTGGGCCTGCAGAATAGACAACAATTTCTCGGTCACGTTTACGGCCATTCTGAGGTGTCGACCAGTGCTTCAGACCGCTATTTGCAGGAGCATGAAAGATGGGACGACTACCGACCTCTGGCTAGACCCTTGGTTGGGTTCCAGATCCTTGCTCGAGATATTGGAAGGTCAGCTGGACAGAGAAGCGGGCAGGGGGCTCACATGCAGTCGGATCATCAGAGATGGAGTTTGGAGGCTAGAAGGATATCCATATACTACTCAGCTTGCCGAGAAGATTCGCCTTATTACTATTGACGCTAGCCAGCATAGGGATTCCTGGAGCTGGGCCGGCCCAGGTACGGGGGGCGGGTCAGGTCTATTCTGCTTTTGTAGCTGCTACGACTTGGTTCGGACCCACCACGACCGGGCTGAGGAGGTGGACTTCATCTGGGGCAAGGGGGTTGCCCGAAAAATGCAACTTTGTGCATACCGACTTCTTCGGGGTAGACTGATGACGAGAGACAGACTCCTCAGGTTTGGGATGCAGATCCCAGATGCCAAATGTGTACTTTGTAATGGGGAGGACGAATTTATGGGGCATCTCTTCTTTGTATGCCCGATGACCTAGCACATTTGGACTGAGCAGTGCACGCAGCTGAGAGGAGGAGTTGGTGTGGATAGAGACATCCGGAGCATTCTCAGCTGGATCCGAGATCACAGAGGCCGGGATCCGGGGTGGGCCAGAAGAGCCAGAGTTCGTCTCGCCGCGTCCGTTTGGCACATCTGGAAGGAGCGGACCGGACGTATTTTCGAGGGCTTGACTACCCCCCTATTGGAATTCTATATAACATAGAATTCGATGTATCAGTAATGGCCCCATAATATTATAATTTGGGGCATGGGAAGTTGTGATATTTATGTACTGTAATACCTTTTCCGCTATATGCGAGGAATAAATTCACCCTTATTCCATATATATATATATATATATATATATATATATATGGGTGGTTCTATAGCATTACCCTATATATATATATATATATATATATATATATATATATATATATATATATATATATATAGGGTAATGCTATAGAACCACCCATATATATATATATATATATATATATATATATATATATATATATATATATATATATAGGGTAATGCTATAGAACCACCCAGGTAGTTTCATATTATGGAACCATCCCATGTTGCATGGGTCGGATTGGAATTGAGTGGATGAGATTAAAAGGTGGCTGGGTCTACATCTTTTAATCTCAACCACCAAATCAAAATCCAACCCATATAACATAGGGTGGTTCCATAATATGAAACCACCCGGGTGGTTTTAGAGCATATATATATATATATATATATATATATATATATATATATATATATAGATGTTAGATCCTTGATGTTTATTTAGGATAACATGCTTAAGCCCTTGACCTAAGTTGCCTTGCACCAATTGACAGTCACTCAACTCATTATTATAGCCTTCTTTAATGTTGTCACTTAAATATCCTTACTGACTTTTGATGAGGTTTTTGTTAAGTGGATCAGAGGTGACGCACTAACTCCTCCATAACACTTTGTACTCCTCACTTTTGAATAGTGAATATTTCTCGGCCAATTTGGGTGAACCAACTCATCTCTCTGTGGGCTTTATTTTTCTGCATTCCCA
Source organism: Iris pallida (assembly GCA_029216955.1). Classification (NCBI taxonomy): domain Eukaryota; kingdom Viridiplantae; phylum Streptophyta; class Magnoliopsida; order Asparagales; family Iridaceae; genus Iris; species Iris pallida. The sequence goes on along the minus strand of JANAVB010002000.1, from coordinate 4,887,960 downwards.
CTTTGTATTTGTGATAAACCCACAAGTCCTTTATTACTAGTTGTAGAGAATAATTGTTGTATATTTTATTGATTGGCTACTCCACTATTTATAGGGAGTCTAGCTCCTCTTCATACTACATTTTCCAACATGGGACTAAATCCCTTATTAGTTCTCAACACTTTCCCTCAAGATGGGCGATAGATATTAATCATTCCCATCTTGTTACATAGCTTCGACAGACTTAATGAACTAAGACCCTTAGTCAGACAGTCTGCCACTTGTTCTTCTGAGCGAACATGATCAATCTTCAGTATCCCTTGTTCCAGCTTCTCTTTGATAAAGAATCGATCGATCTCGATGTGCTTCGTTCTGTCGTGCTGAACTGGATTGTTAGCTATACTTATTGTAGCTTGACTATCGCTCAGAAGACGTAACGGTGCTCCTTTGTCCAGCTTCAACTCTGTCAGCAACGCTTTCACCCACAGCAACTCCGACACTCCTAAAACCATTGCTCTGTATTCTGCTTCAGCTGTAGACCATGCTACTACAGACTGTTTCTTGCTTCTCCATGAGACCAAGTTTCCTCCTACAAAGATACAATATCCCGTGGTAGACCTTCTATCGTCTATGCAGCTCACCCAGTCTGCATCGCAGTATCCCTCAACTTCTATACATCCATTCTTCTTGAACCATAGCCCTTTCTCCGGCGTCCCTTTCAGATATCTCAAGATCTGAAACACTGCATCCATATGACCCGTTCTTGGATCATGCATGTAGCGACTTACTACACTCACCGCAAATGAGATATCAGGGCGAGTGTGCCCCAGATAAATCGATCTCCCTACAAGTCGTTGATATCTTTCACGATCAACTGGCTCTCCTGCTTCTGCTCCCAACTTGCACTTCTGGTCAATTGGAGTGACTGCTGCTTTGTATCCCAGCATCCCTGTCTCCTTCAGCAGATCTAGTGCGTATTTTCTCTGTGAGAGAACAATTCCTTGTTCGCCTTCACACACCTCGATACCTAGAAAGTACCTCATCGCTCCTAAATCCTTCACCTCAAACTCCTTCGCGAGTTTTGACTTCAACTTAGCGATCTCGACTTCATCATTACCTGTGATTACTATATCATCCACGTATACAGCAAGTATAGTGATGTGGCCTCTTGCATGCTGTAGAAAGACCGTATGATCGGCATTTGCTTGATGGTATCCCATGCCTGTAACAGCCTTTCTGAATCTGTCAAATCAGGCTCGAGGAGATTGCTTGAGCCCATATAGCGACTTCTTTAGTTTGCACACTTTTCCATGCGATGTCCCTCCGTCTGATTCTGTAGCGTAGCATCCTAGCGGGAGTTCCATGTACACTTCTTCTTGTAGGTCCCCATGGAGAAAGGCATTCTTCACATCTAACTGGTATAGCTTCCACCCATAGTTTGCTGCAATGGAGACCAGAGTTCTTACGGTGCTCATTTTCGCTACTGGAGCAAACGTCTCATCATAGTCGATGCCATATGATTGCGTGTATCCTTTTGCAACCAACCTTGTCTTGTATCGTTCCACTTTTCCTTCTAACGTCTCCTTTACTGTGTACACCCATTTGCATCCCACAGTTTTCTTCCCTTTGGATAATGGAACCAGCTCCCACGTCTTATTTTTCTCCAGTGTCCCAAGTTATTCCATTATTGCAGCTTTCCACCTTGGATCTTTCTTTGCTTCCTGCCAACACTTGGGCAACGAAGTAGAGTCTAACGATGCAATGAAGGCTCGATAATTCGAAAAAATGTTAGAATAAGACAGGTAGTTGGCAATATCATGTTCATAATCATCAAAACGACTAGGAGCCTTACCCGGATTGATGCGAGAAGATCTCCTTAAGGGAGCAATAGGTGGTGGAGAGATCATACCATCAGAGTCAGAGAGATCCGCATCAGAATCAGATTGATTCAGTGCGGGGGCAACATCTTCAAGAGTTGGAGCAGGAGTAGACGAGGGACTTTGTACAGTAGGCACAGGGCACGGTACAGGCACAGTACTGGACTTCTGCTGTCTCCTTCTGTAGACTTGGAGCTCCTTTTCCATTGTCTGCTGCTCCTCCTGTTTAACATATGTATCTTCTTCATCTTCTGTATCGGAGTCACTGTTTTCTCCCCCTTTCGTCCAGTTTTTCACGACCGGGCATGGGACCGATCCGACCACCACAGATGGGCTTATTTCCTCCCTCACATCTAACACCCACTGTGTTAGGTGTGTCACCAAACGCTGAACCGTCATCCGAACCATAATAGGGTTCCAGTTCTCTGAATGTAACGTCCATGCTTACAAACATCTTCCGCTAAACTGGGCTCCAACATGCGTATCCCTTCTGAGTTGTCGTGTACCCGACAAAGACACATTTAACCGTCCTAGGATCCAGTTTGTCAACTCCTGGCCTATTATCTTGGACAAAACATACACACCCAAATACTTTCGGTGGAACAGTGTACGTGGTTGCACCAGTAAGCATCTCTAACGGCGTCTTCCAGTCCAATACCTGAGATGGCATTCTGTTGATGAGATAAGAGGCCGTTAACACCGCCTGCCCCCATAAGTGTTTCGGAACATTCATAGCTAGCATCAACGTCCGTACGACCTCCAGCAGGTGTCTGTTCTTCCGTTCGGCCACACCATTTTGTGCCGGTGTATAGGCACATGAAGTTTGGTGTAGTATTCCATGAGTGGATAAATACTCAGCAACCGTCTTATTTGTATACTCCGTCCCATTGTCAGACCGTAAGCACTTAATTTTAGTACCATATTGTGTTTCTACCCGGCGATGAAAGTCTCGAAACGCCTCAAAGACGTCAATTTTATTCTTCCCGAGTATAACAATCAATAAAAGTGACGAACCATCGAAAACCGTTGATACCGGTTGTAGGACAAGGGCTCCATTCGTCCGAATGTATCTTATCAAATGCAACTGAACTTCTACTTCCTGAACTCACATACGTGCTTCTGGTATGTTTACCCAACTCACATGCATTACAAAATAACTTCTCTTTATTAGCCCTTTGATATAAGGACGGATACATTCGACTAATAATTTTAAAAGAAGAATGACTGACACGCTGGTGGTGGAGTAGCAATTCATCTTCTACACTGCGCCGTGAATCTTCCGGTGGTGTATCTGCTACCAGAGATGCCAATGCTTTGTCCAGTCCAGTCCTGTCCAAGTACCACAGTCCCTTATGCCATGTGTCAGTCCCTAGTCGTCGTCCTGTCTCCTTCTCTTGAAAAGTCACCGTAGGAATGTCAAAGGAAACAGTACAGTTAAGATCAAGAATAATGACACTAATAGAAAGAAGATTGACGGGAAAAGACGGAGCATGTAAGACATTGGTGAGAGTGAGAGAAGGGATGCATGCGACAGTGCCTTTATCCATGACAGGACTGGAGTTACCATCAGCAGTCTGAATGCTCTCCGGCGTCGGTAGGTGAGTATAGTCCTGGAACTCACCGCGGGACCCCGTGACATGACGAGATGTCCTAGAGTCCATAATCCAACCTGGTTGGTGGACAGCTGCTGCAAAAGCATGTGCAGGAATACCTGTGCTGGTTTGGGCAAAACAAGTGATGTGATCCCCCGACTGCTGTCCGAACCCAGCTTCGTGCTGCGTAACTTCGCGAGGAACTCCTTCTCAAGAGGGGTTAAGTCAGCCAGGTAATTTTCATCCCCTTCCTCCGCCAGATTAGCTTTGTGTCCTCCAGAATAATTTTTCCTTCTACTAGCGTAACCGTCTCTACCACCTCGACGTCCACCGCGGCCCCGTCCACGATCACTCGACGGACTTTGCAGGGGTTTTGGACAAAATCTGATGTAATGCCCTGAGTCACCACAGTTGTGGCAAACACCGGCCACAGAGAGAGGCTGATTGAAGGCGGCAAGGACAGATTTGTCAACAGCGGCTTGCTTCCCCAGGAAATAGCCCTTGTTGGGCATCAACTTCAATCGAGCCTCTTCTTGTGCCATGGCAGCTATGGCTTCTTCTAAGGTTGGAAGCATGGGCTGTGCTAGGAGTACATTCCTTCTATGCTCAAACACAGGGTTAAGACCCTTCAAGAACTTCATCATCCGTTGTCGCAAAATATAATCCAAGAACTTTTAAAAATGTTTCGCAAATGCTGGTTCGACTTGTGCATCTTTCATCCCAAGAGGATCATAGTGATCCAGATCAGACCAGTACTTCTTCAACAGTGCTGCATACTCAGAGATGGTACGGTCATCCTGGGCCACCCAATCAAGTTCATCCTGCAGTTGGAAGACCCGCATAGGATTGCCTGAGCCTGAGTACATATCCTTCAAAGTCTGCCATATATCAGCAGCAACCTCCATCGCCTCTACATTGCCCGACACCTGGTCGGTCAAGGAGGCTGTCAACCATCCAGCCACAACATTGTTGACAATTTCCCAAATAGCAAACTCCTTTGAGGAGGGATCATCTGGCGCCTTGGTTTGGCCATTGTCGTAGCCAACCAAGCCTCGTCCCTTCAGCGTCCGCATTGCCTGCCGTGACCATTTCAAGTAGTTGGACGTTCCTTCCAACTTCGTCTCCAGCTTTTCCAGCTTTCCTATTTTGTAGGACGATGGATCCACATCAGTATAGATCACACGTGGGGTTGGCTCGGGTAATCTCTTTGATAAAATATCATCAACCAAGGCCTTCATCTCTTCTGCTGTCAGTTTACCACTGATCGAATCCATGGCGTTTTCAACTGTGATTCGTCGTCGTCGTCTTGGTCGGCTTCGTCGTCGTCGTCGTCGTCGTCGGCTTCGTCGTCGTCGTCTTTATGTAAAGTCTTCAACAGAGACCTTACGAATGCTCGGTTAACGTGGCCAACACTGACGTACGCATGTAGGTCCTAATTTGCAGATCGAGAACGAAAAAACAAAAAAGTATTTTGTAATTCCGGAGGGCGTAATCTAGGAACAGATGGTGCAAATAAAGCATTTGACGTCCATCCGTCTTCGAATGACCGTCCACATAATCTCTCACGCAAATTAGGGTTTTTTTTGTTTAGAAAAAAAAAAGAGGGGGGGTCGGCAGCAGTTGGGTCGGAAGAGGGGGTGCGTCGGGGGTGCAGCAGCAGGGGAGGGGGGGTTCGGCGGCGGCAGCAAGGGGGCGTCGGGGCAGCGGGGGGGTGGTCGTCGGGGGGGCAGGGGGGGCGTAGGGGGGGCGTCGGGGGGGGGGGGGCAGGGAGGGGGGGCGTCGGCGGCAGGGGGGCGTCGGGGCAGCATGGGGGAGGGTCGTCGGGGGGGCGGGGGGGCGTCGGGGGGGGGGGGGCAGGGAGGGGGGGCGTGGGGGGGGGCAGGGAGGGGGGGCGTGGGGGGGGGGCAGGGAGGGGGGGCGTCGACGGCAGGGCGGGGGGGCGTCGGGGGGGCAGGGGGGGTGGATTTGCCGGGTTGGGGAAGGGGTGGAATTTTTTTTTTTGTGGTTATGGCTCTGATACCATGTAGAGAATAATTGTTGTATATTTTATTGATTGGCTACTCCACTACTTATAGGGAGTCTAGCTCCTCTTCATACTACATTTTCCAATGTGGGACTAAATCCCTTATTAGTTCTCAACACTAGTCAAACCCGTTTCTATAAGATGATGATAAATGATGATGGTAGTAATATTTTTGTAGGACAGATTTTAGGACTTCTTATACCGAGAACATGCTTTAAGCACACCAAAGATGAAAAGTGAAGCAAGAACTTTGTCTATTTATCGTTAAAATTGCTAGGAATAAATGTTTACCTGATATGAAATATGTCTTTGCCATACATCCACATCCATGCCGACCCATGCATTAGCGAGTCTTGGGTAGCTTTTAACTGACTCTTGATGTTTTATGGATACTGAAGTAATCCTTGCAGATTCATGCAATATCTCAAGAACCCAAGCTTTAGAGGACTCACCAGCACCGTCATAATCCAAACGACCCACTGATGCCATAATAGGACCGGGCCGTCTGGATGAATATGATAGGAAATGGGATGTGAAATAAGTGGGAAGAAATCTGTGCATAAAGTTGGTCCCGCTGACATCATAGGTTCTAAATCTATCAAGATTGATGTGCCGTCTCAATGATTTACATGCAGAAAGAGTAGCGGTTTTTCTTTCACACCAAGTGCCACAGCTAGAATTTCTGCATGACATCATAATATTATTGAATATTTTCTCCGAAATTTATTTATTTTAGGATCATATGAACCAACAGAAGGTAGACTGCCACACCAAGTGCTGAATGTGTGCATATTCCTTGTAAATTGTGCAGGATCAACAAAGACAGTAATAGAAAATATGTTTCACCAGGTTGAGAAACTAGATTTTCATTAACTGGTATGCAAATTGTACACAAATCATAAGAGCAAATCCAACAATTAAAGTTAAAATATAGTCTATAAAGCCACTAACTATAAACTATTTTGACAGTTCCAATAACTTAAAAGTAATGCTAGATCTCCTAAAACATTTGTAAAGAGAACAGAACTCAGCATTTTATATAAAAATTAAGGCGGAATAAATTCCCCCACGTTTCACTAAAGATAATTAGTGTAACAAGTCCCATTTACACATCGAGATTACTCGAGTAACATGAAGAAAGACAAAAAATAAGAATACAGACTCGTTATAACGAGACTATAGTGAATAGCTCTGCCGGCTAGTTACAAGCTTGTTGCAACTAGAAACAATCATAGGCATGGCTGAATGGATAGCACAACTCTGTTTTATAGGTTTCAAGAATGATAGATCAGAGTACAATAGCCAATGGGTAAGACCTTGTCTATCATAGACATTATTGGAACAGCTGGTCCTAAATTAGTGGGTGTCAAAATAAAACATTTTAGGACTTCCACAAATGAGTATTTTGACTCTAGGGCATTGTTTGGAAAACAGTTCAAACAAGCTGGCCCTCTTGATCGAGACTAATGCACGGTGTAGCATTTGCCAAAGGGTTGACAAGTCTTCTCAATCCGGACTAGTGCAAGTGTAACTCTCTTCATCCAAGTAGGTTAATCTAAAACAGTTTCGAGCATTCTCTACAAAGAAAATCAGGCTTCAGTCACAGATACTTAGCAATGGACTTCGTTCCCTCGATTAACTATCGATGACAGAATCGATGGCAAGCATCCTTTAATCCCCCAAATTTGAGAAAAATATCAAATTACTCTTTAGCAAGTGAAGTTTTCTCATTGTTGATCTGTAGATGTTCCCTATTCAAAATTGATCCTCTAAACGCCAAATACTTTGTGATTAACATTCCATCATTAACCTGTTGCTAGACTGTGAACTGATCAGCAAAGGAACGTGGTTGTCACTAATATAGTTGGCAATGTAGGGATTCAAATTCTCAAAAAAAGAGGCTTAGTTGCAACTTGATACCCTCAACTATTCCAGTTTTTTCAACTTGAATTTTTTTACTTAACAACTTGATACCATCAATTATTTAATATTTTCAATTTGATACCCAAAATTTTAAAAAAATCCCCCCCCCCCCCTCCACCCTCCCCCTTCCCCCCCACCCTGCCGGCCCACCACTCCCAACCCCCCCCCCCCCCCCCCCCCCCCCCCCCCAATCCCCTCCTTTATCGGTTGCCCCCTCCCGCTCCGGCCGCCTGCACCACCTCCTCCCCCCCTCTCTCTCTCCGGAAGCCCTCCCCCCTCCTTCTCCCAACGGCGGTGCGGAAGCAGCATGCGGGAGGAAAAGGGGGGGGGGGGGGGGGGGGGGGGTGAACAGGGGTATTTTTGTCCAATTTTTTCAGGGTATCAAGTTGTACTCAAAAAAGTTTAAGGAATCAAGTTGAAAAACTTAAATAGTTGAGTGTATCAAGTTGTAATTAAGACAAAAACAATTGATACCCAATTTGATCCCTAAGAACCTTTCTGTCAACCTCACCACCATCGCCGAATTTACCTTAACCACTCCAGCACCACCTCTGGACCACCGAAACCTCGAGACCTTGATTTGGTGACGGCTCCATCCCCCTTTGCAACTCTCTCTCTCTCACACACAAACACATTATGTTGCACAGAAGATGTTTGGTAAAATAATTTTAACATAAAGTCTAAACCCTCAACATGAAATCTAAAGGGAACATTACCAAAACCAAAATCAAGTCATCCGCATGTACTTAACAATTCAATTAGCCTTGTAGTGTGTATACTCTACTGTTGCGCGAGTTGCTAGTATAACTACTACTACTACTACTACTACTACTACTACTACTACTACTACTACTATAGAGTATATCATCTCAATTCTCAAAGATGTGCAGTAGTGCATAATTCATCATAAATAGACACGGACTATCTTGAAAATATGTATACGAAGATCGACATGCAACTATAAATGTCCAGTAAAATTCAAGATATTAACATGTTAATTTTGGCAACTTCAACCAAAGCACAAATTTAACGAAAAAGGCGGGGGGAAAAGAAAGAAAAGAGTGTGTGAATATCATCACCTGCAGGTTCTGAGAGGTACATGAGGATGAAGTGAAGGGAGAGAAGCCATTAGCAAATGGGAAGGAAAAAATCAGCTCAACCAAATGGGAAGAAGAAAAAAAAGAAGAGGAGGAACTAAGAGTGATATAATAGAGTTAATTTGGGAGGCGAAAGGAACTAGGATTGTTCCTTGGGTTTCTCTCCCGCCAAAATATTATTATTATTTACATGTGTTCTTGAAGGTTAGTTGGCCGGTGCAACGATGGTACTAATTAAACTAACCCCATCCCCCTTAGTTTAGTACTATCGTCGCAATTGCGTCTGTTTCTGAAATAACAAAGTCAATTTAACTCCACCTTCACTTGTATTATGTATCACAAAAAATATTTTTTTAAAAAAAACAGAGAGAAGAAGATTGAGTTAATATTAAAAAAAAAAAAAAAAAAAAAAAAAAAAGAGAGAAGAAGATTGAGTTGCATTCTATTTGTTTTATCATAATTTACATCTTACCCTACCTGAAAGAGAAATTTCGAGTTGCGTCCCACTTGTTTTACTAAAATACATAAAAAATTTCATTATTAACGAAAACCGTCAATGACTAACAATCTCCTTTGAACCCCCCAACTTGAACACTTTTGTGATCAAAATACCATCACGTGGACACTTTTGAGACCAAAACTCCTTTGATCCCATGTAGCTTCACATTCAGATGTGCATAGATATGTGTAAGTGGAACAACCCATTGAGGGTATTTTAGTCTCAAAAGTGGGAGGTCAAAGGAGTTAATTGTTAGTCATCGACTGTTTCCGTTAAAAGTGGAGGATTTCATGCATTATGGCAAAACAAGTAGGGTACAACTTAAAAAAATTCTTTCAAGTGTGATGCACCTTGAATTATGGTAAAACAAGTTGGATGCAACTCAAAATTTCTCAAAATTAAATTAACAATTGGTATTGTTTGCAAATAAAACTGCAATACAACTTTATTTTCGTGCAACTAAACAGATACAAAAAAAAAAAAAAAAAAAGATTTGATAGAGAAATTAGATTTGGAATATAAAAGTCACTCGATTGAAAATTTGAACCCCATTATCCACACTCATAATGGAAAAACAAATATTAGTTACAAATATGTGCCTACAATGTTGAAGTTGAATTGTTGTTGGGTTGGTGAAACATTTATAGTATATATACGTACTAAAAAGATTGGTGAGTTCTTTAGAAAAGTTGTAGTTAAACAGTAGTATAAATTAGTTTGTTTAGATTTGAAAAAAAAAATGTAAAACCTAAAGTTGTAGTGCTAATTTGTTTTCAAATGAATGCTCTTAGAGATGGCTTTCCTTTAGCAATTTCCGAAGATAATGATGGTGTAGTGCATATTTGAACCAAATCGAACCAAAAAAAAATTGAACCGATTGAATTTTAACCGAACCAATGGTCTAGTCGGCTTGGTTCGACTGTACCTTTCAAAAAACCGACCAATCCGGTTCGGTTCACGGTTTGATTATCTTAAAACCGATCAAAACCGAATCAAACCGGACCGATGCATTACAATGTAAAATTAGGGTTAGGACTTAGGAGTCCGGTTCAAATTGTTTAGAATTTTAGATGGAGGAGCGGCGGCTGCTCATTCATTTGTCATATGTCTCTCTCTCTCAAGACTCCATTTGTTTCTTTCTCTTTCCCTATCCCATTTTTTCTAAAGCTATGTTTTATGTAAGTATATTTGGACTCTCAATCTCAACTATGGCTTTATAGTTTATACTATGTTCTATGTTTGCCTGTTTGGTTGCTTCAATAATTAGTTTTTCTTTCAGTGTGTTCTATTATTTGGTAGGTTCAGTGTTCAGTAGCTTCACTTCTTCACTCTAGTTTATACTGTTTGGAGACTCTGGCTTCAGTTTGGAGTCTCTGGCTTCAGTTTATATCCTACTGTTTGGAGTCTCTGGCTTCAGTTTATATATGTTTTATGTCACGCCCCGCTCCCGTAGGAGCGATCGTCCTCGCTAAGGCGTGATGTCGCACGAGCCTAGATTGCGCTCGTGCAAGGCGGGTTCCATAACGGCCGATTACAGCGGCTGCGACAGGATCGTCGCACAGAAGTCCCAAGCAGAGACATTGAATGTTAGCAGCGGACATTTAGAACAAACCACAAGTTACTCAAAATATGATCTTTATTGATATTGAAACAAGGATTACAATGGGGCGCAAGGCCAAGATTACAAGTCACTCAGCTCTCACTCAATACAAGTCTTGAACCAGTGGGTGCTTCGGAAGGCGACGTCCATACATTATGTCCCGTATAAGTCTTGACTCCATGCGGCCGTACGCTTCGAATCGCCAAGGAACTCTGAGCCTTGACGCATCCAAACGAGCTCCGCGCCACGAGCTTCTACCTATGCCTGCACATGAAAACTATATGGGTGTCAATACTTAACTGTAGTGGTGGAATGAGCTCCTCGCCCACCTATACAAAACCGACACGTTTGATTTACTTTGTGCAACATAGTCCTTTTATGATTGTCTTTCTACTCTTGCCTTAGGATCAGTTTTAGGACCAACGCCTTGACCTAAGTCCGTGCCTTAAACACTAAGTCCGTGCATCGTGCCTTAAGCCAACCGTATTCTACGCAACGCTACCGTCCGAGTCATACTTTATACGACGGGCCTTGGGATCGTGGGACTATTTAACTTGACAATCGCAGAAAGAGCGAGGCAACACTTGGAATGGCTTAGGTCGACCGGCATAACTTTGTCTAACTTACTCAAGCCTACAACTTTACCCGAGGGACAAGCAAAGACTATGCCAAGCCTTGTATTATGCAAGCGTACATGCTTTATGAAGCGTTTATGTGGGCGACGCCTATGACTTAGGCTAAATCTTAGCTTTGATGCGAAATACCAACTTCCTTCTCCCAAGCCACGGGATGAAGGATCGAATGTCATTTTCAAAGCACGCCGTGCACCAACTCTAAGACGACAGTTGGACCCTTCCATATTCTAACTCAATTCGACACGTCGGGATTATTTCCTTATCTATATGGATTCGTCTCTTTTATTATCAAGCCTACTTGTGCAAGTTGAAAACAATGTGATTTATTATGTGAAAAGATGAGGCAAGTTCCGAAACTACCCCACTTAAGCGAGCGGTCGCCTCGACCGAGCGATGTCTTCGAGCAGCCGTTGCAAGGCTAAGTCCGAACGCCGTCGGCATTTCGATTCCTCTGATTGACTAAGCGGGACGGGGCACTACATCATACACCACTCAGAAAAAGTTTCGTCCTCGAAACTAACTGAGTATACTTATCGACTTATTTACTTGATTCAACATTCAGGAACTCTCGCACATACTACTCCTATGCATTTCTTCAAATCAAGCCACACTCATGCTATGGTTATCTTTCACCTCGAACAACTTTATCTCAACTTAGACACTTACTCTTGTCGTACACACAGACAACTCAGTTCTAGGCAAACCACCCGATCAACCAATATTCAAGTTCGTCTTAATCTAATGATCGCGCTACCACCAATACTTTTTTTACAACACGATTTCAAAATCCTCGATACTTACCTGTTGCTCAAGTCTCATTCGAATTCAATTTATCACTTAGTTGGATCGTGCACATATTCCAGGCGTCCCAAAATACGTGCATTTCAACCAAGCCTCGTGATAGAGAATCCCCATCACCACTCGAGTCAGATGATGCACATATTCAAGCGTCCCTGATATACATGCATGTCAATCGAGACTCGCAAGTGTTGCCTCCATAAATCCTACCACCTTGCACTCGAACGTCTGCCTAACCGCTAAACTATGTCTTTCCGTCAGTATTGGAATCATAGTTCCCAAACACGATATCAACACTGACCCCATCCTAAGGTCAAACCAAGTTGATAGTACGGGGGGGGGTTTCTATCCAAGCTCGCATCACTCCGATTTCTAAACATCGAGCATAGATTTCCTATACACACATCCCGACATTCGTCGCACGGGGTCCGAGTCATTCAGAAAAGCCATCCTACGATAATTATGTTTCAACCAATTCATTGACATGTCAATATCACTCGTTCATCAAGCCATTTCGCATAGTCTATCTCTTCGAACATGTTCGACATAATACGCCTATCAATACTTCCAAGTCAAGCACGCTACGACACAATTCATCGCTAAACCATAATTCACATTTCAGATTCCCTAAGTCATTCATCCCAATTCACGTATTCGATCATGAGGTCGTCTTAGCTTAACAATGTGTTACGTTCCGATCTCACGCGATTCAGATTATCCACGGTGGGCATGAATCACCATGCACGCTCCCGTAGGGTAATCATCCTCATCGGGACGTAACTCTTGTTTTGTGTCTAGACTAATTCATTCTCGATGCGCAGATTGGACCTACTCAATCCTCAGGTTTCATTCATTCGTCAATCATAAGTCCTACAAATCCTCGAATTCACCTTCGCATCAAGCCAATAAGTCAAACAATCAGAGTTACCGCGTCCTAATTTTCTGAGTTCGATCATTCCCGTGACATGAATCACCATGTCAGCGCTCACGCGGAACGATCGCCCCAAATCTGACGCGACGCATGTGCGAGGCTAGTGTTGCTCTCGCACAAGACAAGAATGTCGACGCTGTGGTTATCCGCGTAACCATCAAGACACTATCATTTTTATCCAACATTCATCTCAATTAAAATCCTAAGTATAGCATCCATCAGAACGATAACACTTGCACCGCGTCATTCACCGAGTTTGAGTACCCCCGAGTTATTGTATGTCGATCTTTGATACGCCTCAATACCATCGATGACATGCGTAACCTAACGATCTTCCTTTACAGCGAATTTCGAGTCGTGCGAATGATGTTATCGTCTGACTGGATAATCTTCTCGACATTTAAATTCAAGTTCGATCATTATCCCTCGAATCATTCGCAACATCAATTTTCTCAAACCCAAATTTGCGTATTGTTCATCCGTCTATCTTAAGTCATCGAGCAACATTTTTCTTCAAATCACATCCTTCCTTGCTAACTCAAATCATCGACCAACATTCAATCCAATCCTTAGAGTCATTTGCGTAACTTTAAAATTTCAACTTTTTCATGCACGATATTATCCCAGCGTGCTAACTTTTTCTATACGATCCACCTATCGATTTCTTTGATCGAGTCATCCATTCGCTACACCTTAACTTTTTCCTCGATTTGATTTACCTACTCTATCATTTCCTTATTTCATACTTGCGCAATCTCAATCCCCTGCACGTTTCGTGCACGAAAGTTGTCCGAATCAACTCATCCAAATCTTTAAGACTACAACTTGTTTAATGACACTCAATCTAAGGCTTTGCATAATGCGACGCTTGCTGATAGACTCACCGACATCCCACATCCTCAATCGATCGATCGACATCCCTGAAGCTATCGCATACACCACTCAGGGATGAAGTCATTCGACAAATCCTCAAAGCCATTATTTGAATCAAAATCGACTTTTTCGAATCCTGTTTGAACCATTCCTCTAATTCTAAGCACGCCCATCAAATTCGTACCGACGTTATCGTCGCTCGATAGTACCCCTATCGATAGTTATCTCACTTTACTCAATCGAGTTCAACTCATTCTTGCTCGATACTATTCAATTCCCACACTCGACTTTTCTAAGGTCGACGCAACTTTGGTGTATATGCCCAGCCCGACTTAGCCAACCGTACTTACGTGAACCATCTTTTTGTTTTGTCAAAAATTGTTCACTTATGTTTTGCCAAAATAGATAGACTTATTGTATGGACATCCGTGGGACATTTGAGAGAGAGCGCACCAACGATATCAACTTTGCGGAAGCAACACTTCAGAGTTTGCGGAAACATCGGAGTTAAAGAATTCAATCGATAGTCCAAGGACGTAAAGTCGTGCTCTGATACCATTATGTCACGCCCCGCTCCCGTAGGAGCGATCGTCCTCGCTAAGGCGTGATACCGCACGAGCCTAGATTGTACTCGTACAAGACGGGTTCCATAACGGCCGATTACAGCGGCTGCGACGGGGTCGTCGCTTAGAAGTCCCAAGCAGAGACATTGAATGTTAGCAGCGGACATTTAGAACAAACACAAGTTACTCAAAATATGATCTTTATTGATATTGAAACAAGGATTACAATGGGGCGCAAGGCCAAGATTACAAGTCACTCAGCTCTCTCTCAATACAAGTCTTGAACCAGCGGGTGCTTCGGAAGGCGACGTCCATACATTATGTCCCGTATAAGTCTTGACTCCATGCGGCCGCACGCTTTGAATCGCCAAGGAACTTTGTGCCTCGACGCATCCAAGCGAGCTCCGCGCCACGAGCTTCTACCTGTGCCTGCACATAAAAACTATGTGGGTGTCAGTACTCAACTATACTGGTGGAATGAGCTCCTCGTCCACCCATACAAAACCGACACATTTGATTTACTTTGTACAACATAGTCCTTTTATGATTGTCTTTCTACTCTTGCCTTAGGATCAGTTTTAGGACCAACATCTTGGCCTATTTTGTGTCTCTAGACCTTCTCGTGTTTACAACAACAATGTTAACTCATACCTTGCCTCTAGACCCCTCTCGTGCTGGACAACGTTAACCTATCAAGTCGTGTTTGCCTTACGGTCCAAAATCAGAGACGCAACCATACGATAAGACTCCATTCCCATGTGACCGTGCTATAAATCCTTATTGATGCCGTGCTTCGCAACTCAGTGAGACTTAAACATATCGCCGTCTCGCGGCCCGTGCTACTTTGATCACCAACTGACCCAATCGAGACTTGTGAACTTAGTGTCACTTAACCAACTTTGCCTTGTTGCGATTCCTGACTTAAACTCGAACGACTCAAACCCAACTTATGCAACTCTATCCACCAACTCACGACTCGACGTCACATCTCGTGTTGGAGCACGGTGTCTACGTTGCAGCCAAATCTTAGGCCCAAATATTATCCTTTGATCGTGCACCTATTCAACTCGACTCAATCCAAAGGCATACCTGCGGATAGCCGCTATTTTGCCGACATCTATATGAACATAGCCACTAGTATGACAAGCTATCCTGAACTTATAGCTTTGCTATTCGACGACCCTTTCAACGCAGGTAGCTAGCCCCGCTGAAAGTTTCTGAATAACCTGAATGGTTAGTCCAGCTCGGCTATACCGTGTTTCCCTCCAGGACGACGCGGTCCCATGGAGCCCAGGGTTGCCGCTCGTGAAAACATCGCCCTTGTCGACAAGTTGTTCAATGACTATGCAAGACTCGACTCGAACTGACGTCTCACACAGTCATTATTCTTCCCGTGTTACCAACTCTTTCAAAACCAATATCAAGACTTCTATCATTTGAGACCGTCTCGATGACCCACGGACGTGAGCATATTCTTCCATGTTATCAAGTTGCCTAACTTACTCAAGCTTACAACTTTACCTGAGGGACGAGCAAAGGCTATGCCAAGCCTTGCATTATGCAAGCGTGCATGCTTTATGAAGCATTTATGTGGGTAACGCCTATGACTTAGGCTAACTCTTAGCTTTGATGCGAAATAACAACTTCCTTCTCCCATGCTACGGGACGAAGGATCGAGTGTCATTTTCAAAGCACGCCGTGCACCAACTCTAAGACGACAGTTGGACCCTTCCATATTCTAACTCAATTCGACACGTCGGGATTATTCTCTTATCTATGTGGATTCGTCTCTTTTATTATCAAGCCTACTTGTGCAAGTTGAAAACAATGCGATTTATTATGTGAAGGCTAAGATGATGCAAGTTCACCGAAACTACCCCACCTGAGCGAGCGGTCGCCTCGACCGAGCGATGTCTTCGAGCAGCCGTTGCAAGGCTAAGTCCGAACGCCGTCGGCGTTTCGATTCCTCCGATTGACTGAGCGGGACGGGACACTACATTTTATGCTGGCTTTTTCTGAGACCAGTGGCTGCTTATTTTTCTAAATTTTTTTGTCAAAATCGATCAACCGAACCGAGCCAAACCGAACCAAGTCGGTCGGTTTCAAAACCAAACCGACCAATTGGTTGGTTTGGTTAGACTGTGATTATTTCCAAATCGATTAACTTCGGTTCGAATTCGGTTGTTAACATATAGGTCGACCACCGACCGATGCACACCCCTAATTAGTAGTTGGGTCTCTCAAATGCAATTTGGGACCCAAAATTGCAAAAAGAAGAAGTAAATGTAGAATGGGTTAGATTTGTATAAAAATAGTAGGAAATGATAAAGTGAGCTCTGATCCAAGATTTTGTGATCAAAAATTGATGTGGGCAAAAAAAAAGAGTTTAGAATCTAGAAAGTTTGGCTTCAAATTGGAACTTACTATTCTATAAAACTAGTATATAACCCGTGTGATGCACGAAATTTGTTTCTAATATTATTTTATTTAAAAAAATAAATGAATGTTCTTGAAATCTAAAAAAAACTATATTTAACTGAATGTAAGAAACAATTTCAGTAAATTTAAAAAAAACACAAATTTATCACTACATTGATCTGGATGCAAATCGTAAACTAAATTTTGTATCTTTGAGAAATAAATTAGGTAAATGACATACTTGAAGGCTCCTTATCTTTAATCAAATCAATTAGTGTTGAAGAATTATGCTGCAAATTTGTAAATGTATTCTTCGAGAAATTAATTGAACTTTGGTTCATTGAAGTAGTTAACTCAGCTGCTTGACTTGATCCACACACTGCAAATATTATATATATATATATATATATATATATATAATATATATATATATATATATATATATATACACACCACACACACACACACTTTACCAATAATTAGTTAAAACAAATAAATAAATGTATAACATACCATTGGTGTCATAGCTGCTTTTCAATAATTAATGTATTAATATTTTATTATATTTCCATCTAGATGTTTTGCTCTAAATTTTTTTTTTATGATATAAACAATATTGATGTAATAATAATAATAATTTTTCATTCTTATTTTTAGAGATTTTCATTTTGAAACCCAAAATATATATATATATATATATCTATATATATATATATATATATATATATATATATATATATATATATTATATATATATATATATATATAATAGAAAGAGAGAGGGGCAGCCCTCTCCCGCACCCTCTCTCCCTCCCTCGAAACCTCTCTCACTCTCTTGGTCATCTCTCTCTCTTTCTCGAACTCTCTCCCTCTCTATATATCTTCCTCTCTCTCTCATCTCCCTATCTCTCTCTCTCTCTCCCTCTCCCTTCACTCTTCCCTTCTCTTCCCTCCTCTTCCCTCCTCCCTCTTACTCCCCTACTCTGCTGCTACTGCGCGCTGCCGCTGCTGTGCTGCCGCCGCGCCGCCGCCGGCACCGCCGCTGGCGCACCGCCGGCGCCGCCCGCCACCGCCAGCCACCCGTGCGGCCGTCGCCGCCACCACCACCATCTCCAGTACTTCCTTCTTCTTATCCTCCTCTTACACAACCCAAGAACCCTAGGTAATTTTCATTATTTTCTTCCTTTCCTTTCAATTTCGAAAATTAGGTCAAGGAATTGGGTTTATATAAATATGTGAATGCATATATATTTGACACAAATTTGATTTGGGTTTTATGCTAGGAATTTGGGAAGACAAACCTAGGTTATCATTCTTCCAAGGCAAGTCCTCATTCTTTCTCAAATACTTGATTCGATTCAACAATGATTTCTTGTTGACATTAGGGATTTATATTCCGATTTTGGTTATCAAATTTTTTGGAAAAAAGGGTTATTGACATGGAACATAGAATATATGGGTATGAATCTAGTAGTTGATTCATATAGAAATATATTTGTCATCACTAATTCTAATAAATTTATATTCTGAATTTTGTATATGTTACTAACCTTTCTATCAAATTGCATGTCTACATATTTTAGCACATCAAATTCCTAATCCGTTATGTAAATTAAGGTTTTTGATATCACCTATACATGAACTTGAAAAACTTGGTTTAGTTTAAACAAAGTCATCTAGATATTGATATTTATATGTATTTTCTTGATACGTACAATTCTGTCCAGAATTATTTTATATCAATATTTGAGACATTTTACCCCTACCTAGTCAAAACTAGTATATTTTGGACACCGGACATACATAAGATATTAGTATCAAGTTTTAGGTTTACCATAGGCTTTAAATCTCTTGGATAACTTTGTTAAGGTCGAATACATGTTCACATATCATATTTATTTGGAAATTGACCAAATACGCATGGGTTTATTTTTTTTTGTTCAAATTAGTATCACGTTCCCCTCCCGCAGGAGCAATCGTCCTCGCTAAGGCGTGATGCCGTACGGGCCTAGGTTGCGCCCGTGCAAGGCTATGTCCAGAAACGGCCGATTTGAGCTAGGCCACAGAGTCGCACAGAGTGTCCCCATTTGCAGCGGAAAGTAAATGAACACAAATTGAAGCGAATTCAACTCTTTATTGATATTCAAGAAGTTTACAAGCGGCGCTAGGCCAATATACAATCGCTCAAGCTCTCTCTCTCTCTGAAACATAAAAGGCGTGCCAAGTGGCTTACAACATGGAATGATTCATGGCGATGTTCCGATACATTATGTCCTGTATATGGTGCTTCAGCTCCTTGCAACGCTCCAAGGCTCCAGAGATAGCTCCGCACCTTAGCACGTTCGATGGAAGCTCCACACCCCCCCCCCTCCCCCGCCGTTACCTGCATCCTGCAAGCAGACTGTGGGGTTATCAGTACATTGTTATGCACTGGTGGGGAGGCTAGCTCGCCCACAATGCTATCATTACCAAACACGTTCTATTTACTTTTGTGCACCGTCTATCATTCATTGTCTTTCTAATCTTGTCTTAAGATCATTTACATGGCATATTTCATAGCCTATCTCGTGTTGCCGAATACAAGTATCGTATGGAAATACATGCACGACTTATCCATACTTACCGTCCGGCCTTCCCTGTTCAACGTAAACCAAGTTAGTCAACAATTCATATGAAATAACTTAACGTAGTTCATGTAAGCATTCAATGTCAAGTGCGTGTCCTTGCCTCGGTTCTAGCACGTCGTAGGTACATTTTCTAACTCGTTTGCTCGAAGTACTCTTGATCATTTTGTGTGTTATATTTAAGCCTATTCAGAAGGTGCTTTGTACAGTTAACTTAGACTACTTTGATTTCAATGCAAGGATTTGCACGTGGATTGCCACCAGCAAAGCCCTCTTAAATCTATATGCACCGGTCGCTGGCATCACAAGCCATTTTGGACACATCCAAGCCGTGGTATTTCTCAACTAGCGTAGGGTGAGGACTGGCACACACCCCGTTAGTCTCTTGAAATACTCCTGTACTTACGTCCCCCGGGTGGCCAAGTCCGCACCCAGGCAGCCCGTAAGCCATGACTTGATCCCGCCTAGGCCGACCACGATCCTCCCTTTGATCATGCCGCGGAATCCGTATCACCCGTGCACGGGTCCGTCCACGACCATTTCGTATTTTATCGTCATAGGCTAACCCTTAGCCACAATGCGTTATCGACCAGGTTGGGGTCCGTACAATGCGGGTAGCGAGCCCCGTTGTACGTGCCCGTCATACCTGTCGCTAACCATTCCTTTCTTTCTTATCTTTTATTCATTCATTCTTTTCTTTCTTTCGCTTGTCCGTTCGTTCAAGGATTCATTCACACATTCATTCATTCATTCATTGATTCATTTATTCACTCATTCATTCATTCTTCCATTCATACGTTATGCAACTCCCCGTGCGGGAGTCGCCTTGGCGACCCATCGGTCCCGAAGTCTTTCAATGTTGCTATACTCTACTCGGAACGACTATATCGATAGTCTTCGTTTCATTGTTGTAAACCATTCATTGTTGTATTATTTGAACGCATAAGGGACATAAACGTAAGCTTGTGCCTTAGCACGAGCGTGGAGCGCGGTGCGAGAGTTCTCGTATTTTCCATATTCTTTTCCATATTCTATACAAGCATACAAGATGGGATTAATCCCTTAGCTAGGTGCATTGAGTCATTAGCTTATTAGCATGCACGGTGTTGACACCTAGCGATTCTAGCAATAGTGTCCGTATTATTATGTGTCTAGGCTAAGCAAAGACGGGTTCATCGGAGCCACCCACCTTAGCGAAGTTCGCATCGGCCGAGCGATACTCCGAGCATGCCTTTGAAAGTATAAGTCTGGATTCATCTTCGGCGGGCCAATGTAAGCCTTGCATCGATTCTTCGTCAGGTCGATGCCAACTCTTCGGGTCGACGGCTCGTTTGAGTCGTTGAACTTGCCGTTTGAATCGGCGTTTCGCTAGGGCGGAGCGGGCCATTACATAATACACCACTCAAAACAAGTCTCGTCCTCGAGACTTTCTGAGTGCAGGTCATCCTACCATTTCTTAACTCGTGTCATCGTGTTTCATAGACAACTCTATCGAACGGCTCTATCGTTCGATGGCATCGAACCTTGCTCGGTACCTTTCCAAGTTCTGTGTCGCATGCGTTTGGTCGATTTTATTGAATAACTTTTCATTCATTTTAGAGTTGATGGTACTTATTCAATTCAAGCATTTCTTCGACTTGGTTGCTATTTTGACGTATCATGGGACTGAAACGGTCGCACGAGGTGCGTTGTTATTTATCAAACTCGAGGGTCGTAGGCTGAGGCAAACTCACTCATTCGTTCATGCGCATCGCAACACCCACTTACAGCTGCATTCGAGTTCATCATATCGCTGAGTTTGGATCGTGCACGTATCCAAGGCGTCCCTCGAATACGTACATTTCAACCAAGCTTAGCGATTAGCGAAGTCGGACAAGCTACTCATGATAGTTTCGATTTGCCGATCGTCTTACTAACTTTGATTTAAAAACCGAACTCGTGTGCATCTCGCTATCGTTTATCTCGGTTATCAAGATAACCCGATTCGTTTCTCAAGCGTTCTTGTCCATGAAATCAGTATGATTTCTTCTTAGCGGGGTCGACCAAGTCTAAGTTATTTCCGTCCGATTCGAAACCAAGTATTGCACTATCATCGAGTACGTCTTTTGACCACTGATTTAATTCGTCATTCCAACTTTACTTGCGCATCATCTATTCCTATCATTCCCTTCGTTTGGGGCCAATCTCATCGTCGTTCACGCACACTCCCTGTTCCCCGTCCTACTCTAAGTCTTGCTGCCCCAAGTCAATCGTCCGTCCCGACGATACTGTAAGGTCAATCGCACAAGTTCAATCACTCAGCATAGGGTCGTCGCCTATCCGCTAGGTCAGCTCACAACGTCATAGTTACACGTCAGGTCCGTGGCTCGTCGTGCAAGGTCGTTGCACGACGCTCGCCCCAAATCCTATGGTCAAACCATTTGTTCGCTTGTACGGGAGTTTCTACCCAAGTTCGTTTCACTCAAATTTCTAAACATCGAGCATGATCACCTAATTCGCATCAAGACTTACGTTGCACATATTCAATTCCATTCAATCACCAGTTCTAACCAATTCATGTATTCGATCACGAGGTCATCCAGCTCGACAATATTGCACCCCAATCTCACGCGAGTCCGATTATCCATGGCGGTTCATGAATCACCATGCAACGCTCCCGCGGAATAATCATTCTCATCGGGGCGTAACTCTTGTTTGAGTTTTAGACTAACCCATTCTCGATACGCGGATTGGACCTACTCAATCCTCAAGTTCAATTCTTCAAGCACACAAATTCATTCTCGAGTCCACCTTCGCGTCAAACCACAAGTCGAAGTAATCAGATTGCCACGCCATCCAAGTTCAATCACTCCCGCTGTATGAATCACCATATCAGCGCTCACGCGGAGTGATCGTCATAATCCGGCGCGACGTATGTGCGAGGAATTGTGCTCGCATAAGACAAAACGTCAACGTTGTGGTTGTCAACTAAGTGAATCCAAGCATTCACATTTTCATCCAAACCAAATCAATTCGATAGTCTGACCGTCATGCGTTCAAATAGAAAATCCTCGAGCCAAATCTATCTTTTCCTCGACACATTTTTAACATCCCAAGTATAGCATCCAACGGAATAATAATATTTGCACGATCGTCATTCGCCGAGTCAGAGTACCCCCGAGTTATCGCATATCTATCTTTGATACACCTCAATACCATCGACGATATGCGTAACCTGACGATCTTCCTTTGCAATCAATTTCGAGTCGTGCGTTGATGCTGTTGTCCGAGTTGGATATTCCATAATTTCCTCGATATTCAAGATCAAGTTTGATCGCTATTCCTCAAGCTAGTTTCAAGATCGTTGTCCAACCTCAAGTCATAATTTATTTGAATCAATCCGAAATCGTGCGCGTGATCCTCTAAGTTTTCCTCGATCAAGACCATTCATTTTCATTCATCGTTTCGAATTGTTTTCTAACTTGCGTTGCCCATTGACAAATTGTCCGAACGACATCTCGTTCGGGACATTCGAAGTCACGACCAACTAAGCGTGACGTGTTCTAAGGCTTTGCGCGATCGCATCGTCTTGCCGACGTATTCGTTGTGTTTCGTAATCCTCAATTTTCGCTCGAATGATTTTCCAAGAACATCCATACACCACTCGGATTCGAGCCATACGATCTAGTCGTCGATATTCATTCTTATTCTTCTCCGAACTTACCACATACACCACTCGGTTTCAAGCCATCCTATTTAATCCACAATCACATTTGCATCATGCGCTAAGACATCTTCAGATTCGTTTGACGAATATCTAGCGTAATTGCTCACGTCGCCTCGACGTACTAAGTCGTTCGCACTAATCCTCAAAATCTAATAAATCTTCCGTGCACGCCTAAGCGTTAGTTTGATAGCATTCCTATCGATATACACTCTAAGTGTATCTCCGTTCCCGACCGAGCGGTACTTGATATCGCTCGCAACTCGATTGTACCAGAAGTCGAGGTGCGCGACACGCGACACAACTTAGCCAAAAGCCGTGTGCATAGCTATCCCGTGCGGACTATATTCGAGTTCGCATGCTCACTTATTCTCGTTCGAGCGATAATCGATCTCACTCGCAACTCGTTTGCACCAGAAGGTCTAGGTGCGCGATACTCTGCACAACTTAGCCAAAAGGCTGCGTGCATAACCATCCCGATCGAACTATACTTTGGTCTCATATACTCGTTTGCTGTCAGCGTAAGCTCATTCAAGCACGCACTGCGTTGGCTAACTCTTAGCATCGGTTCCTTCCAAATCAAGTCCGTCGTGGTGGCACAAAGGCCTTCGCCTATCGATCCCGTCCAACCGAGTTCGTATGAGCTTTTGAAAATATTAGACTTATTGTATGGAACATCCCAAGGCACAACGAGAGAGAGCGTACACTTCTTTTGTTTTAACGAGCTTTCAAAACTGAGAGAATCGAAATGAAGTCCAAGGACGTAAAGCCGTGCCCTAATACCAATTGTCACGCCCACTCCCGCAGGAGCGATCGTCCTCGCTAAGGCGTGATGCCGCACGGGCCTAGGTTGCGCCCGTACAAGGCTATGTCCAGAAACGGTCGATTTGAGCTAGGCCACAGAGTCGCACAGAGTGTCCCTATTTGCAGCGAAAAGTAAATGAACACAAATTGAAGCGAGTTCAACTCTTTATTGATATTCAAGAAGTTTACAAGCGGCGCTAGGCCGATATTACAATCGCTCAAGCTCTCTCTCTCTCTCTGAAACATAAAAGGCGTGCCAAGTGGCTTACAACATGGAATGATTCATGGCGATGTTCCGATACATTATGTCTTGTATATGGTGCTTCAGCTCCTTGCAACGCTCCAAGGCTCCAGAGATAGCTCCGCGCCTTAGCACGTTCGATGGAAGCTCCACACCCCCTTCCCCCCGCCGTTACCTGCATCCTGCAAGCAGACTGTGGGGTTATCAGTACATTGTTATGCACTGGTGGGGAGGCTAGCTCGCCCACAATGCTATCATTACCAAACACGTTCTATTTACTTTTGTGCACCGTCTATCATTCATTATCTTTCTAATCTTGCCTTAAGATCATTTACATGGCATATTTCATAGCCTATCTTGTGTTGCCGAATACAAGTGTCGCATGGAAATACATGCACGACTTACCCATACTTACCGTCCGGCCTTCCTGTTCAACGTAAACCAAGTTAGTCAACAATTCATATGAAATAACTTAACGTAGTTCATGTAAGCATTCAATGTCAAGTGCGTGTCCTTGCCTCGGGTTCTAGCACGTCGTAGGTACGTTTTCTAACTCATTTGTTCGAAGTACTCTTGATCATTTTGTGTGTTATATCAAGCCTATTCAAAAGGTGCTTTGTACAGTTAACTTAGACTACTTTGATTTCAATGCAAGGATTTGCACGTGGATTACCACCAGCAAAGCCCTCTTAAATCTATATGCACCGGTCGCTGGCATCACAAGCCATTTTGGACACATCCAAGCCGTGGTATTGTCACGACCAGGTCCCAATTTCTTGGGTCGAATCGGATCATGCCCAGCCTGCACCGTTGTTGAGACGGCGGCAGTAAGCTGTATCACTCATGCAGGTAATAAACAACATAGTCTAATTGCCACAACTTTAATAATTCGAATAGTTTAAAACTTTTTACAATAAAATAAAAGATACATCTGAAATACATTATTTTCCACAAACATCTTGAATTTTAAAAGAAGAAGAAAATCTAGGCAACCAGCTCATCAGTCTCGAGATCATCGTCCTCTAGTTGGGATCTCGGGAAAAATACCGCAACAAAGCATCATCAGTGATACCTAAAAATGTTGGGTCTCCAGTCAGGAGGGAGCAAAGTACAATTCATGCTAATTTGACAATTGAAATAATATAAATATGCACTTTTAAACAGTTTGAAAATAAACAGTTCTCCAGCAGTTAAAATATTGTGATGTGAATAGGCAATGAATATGACCGGCTTGGGTTGTACAGTGAATGATATGGCTTATCCCCGTGTGTATGAGGGGTAAGCTAATACAGTTGTTACAATAATTTGGATGTGGTCATACACATTATACTACTCCCCCAGTCCCCAAACAGTTACAGTAGTTATAGTAGTTACAGTCAGTGCTCTCAGAGAGAGTTCGTGTTGCATCGTGGTTTAAACTTGCAATAAAACGATTATTAAGTAATTGTAAACTAACACAAAATGTACTTGCCTCAAATTTGGACTGGACTTGAAGGGTTGAGACTTCGGGATTGAACTAGCCTCGTCCTCGAAATCCTACATTCGAGAAGTTTGTCTCAGATTCCAGAGTTACCATGCTAACTATGCTAGTTGCAATCTCTAATTGTGTCCTAATCAATTTTAATCTTCATTTATTAAACACGAACAAAATGCAATTATCGGTGCGTTGTAATTAATAACGAGGGAAAGATCATTTTAACTTTTTATTTTGGAAAACTCGTAGTTACCAATTTGATTGGTTAAAACTTTGTATTTTCGTAATTATACATATAAAACTAAATTTCTTGTTTTAATGAGAAAACATGAACGTTGTTTAAATATTACAAACTTGTAAATTTTAATGTGAGAAAACTTTATTAATTTTCTATTCAAAATAATATTTATTCTTGATTTACGCGTACGCTAAAAATCAGCAAAACCCAGAAAATGACAGAAAACCTACGCTACAAAATTACAGACCACAGAGAAAATAGAAAAGCTGGACTTATGCCCATTACAATTTATTTAACATAAATTGAAATAAGAGAAACAGTTGTTAGTTCTAAAATTATCCTACAAATTAATTATGAATAAATTAAATAATAAAAATAAATTAAATTATTAATGAGTCTCAGATATTGGTCCAATCATCATATAGGCTAATGCCTCAACGTCCGGGCGAAGCCGGTTTCGTTTGCACTTAGCCGGGGCCCATTGACCAATACGGTCGTCGCCCAAAAATCCAAAAAATATTATTATTTTCCGAAAAACCATTTAAAAATCATTTTAAAATTATAATTAAATTTTTATAGAAAAATCCGACAGCATTTCCTCTATTTTCGGTCAACCCAAAAACTGGAAAAGTGTGCCAATATTTTTCCTGCAAGTATCCCAAACCAGGGAAATCCAATATATATAAATAACCACAATCATTCCCAATATTAATTCGGAACAACCCGAAACGAATTCGGAATCCGAAACCAACCCAGAAAACATCACAGCACAATTCGAAAAAGATCCGAAAACCAAATATTCTCAGAATTCATTTCCGAAAGTTTCGAAAAATCAAGACCAACTAACAGAGGCTTTCCCGAAAGTCTCTCGAAAAATCCCGGAAAGAAATCGTAACCCAAGAATCAAATTCCCGAAGAAATTCGTGGACCAATCTCATCATAGACACGGGAGGGACGAACTACTATGATTAATCAGAAATTACCCAAATCGACGGAATCCGAAGGGTTGCCTCGGACTCGGGACACGCGAATCCGCGGGAATGAACTCGGAAACGAACCACACCGAAAGCACACGCAGGTGCTGTCCACTCGGGACGGGGCTACGCGCGCGCAGATCGGGCTGCCGGGGCGGCAGCGGCTGGAAAGGGGCGCTGGGCTCGGGTTGCGCACGGGGTTGCCACGGGAAACGTCGGGGCGGGGCGGATCGGGGTCCGACGGATCGCGGGTGGCCGCGGAGTCGGCGCTCGGGCGGAGATGCGTCGGGGCCGGCTGGCGGTGGAGCGCCGGGGCGCACTCGGGAGATCGGGCCGGCGAAGGTTCTGGCCGGGCGCGGGAGGTCGGCGGGAGTGCTCGGCCGAGAGGGAAAGGGAGTAGGTGGTTAGGTGTGGGAAGGAAAAGGATGGTGAAAGAAAAGGAGAGGGGGTTTTGAGTGCTGTGCTCGTGAGAAGAGGGAGAGAGTGAGTTTTGTGTGGAGTTGGAGTTGTGGGTGTTATAAGGAGTGGGGTGATGGGATGGGTTGTGCTGAGAGCAAATGTAGGGAGAGAAGTGAGGGGGTTATAAGTTATGGGGAGAGAAAAGGTCTCCAGGGAAGGGAACGGGTCGGGTCTGGGTAGATTTAGGAATTTGGGTTTAAGGCTTAAAGGGTTATTACTAATGGGTATTCAAGTTAAATGGGTTAACAACCAAAGCTTTAATGGGTTTGGGCTTATAACCAATGGGCTTGGTTTTAAGAGAAAAGGCTTTACATGACATGGGCTAAATTAATTGGGCTATAAATTATAAATGATAAATGATTTTCCTTAGAAAAATAACTAAATATTTTGTAACTCTAAAATTAATTTAGAAAAAAAGTTTTTGGGTTCGAGTCTGGGCCTGACAATCAAAAAGTCAATGTTTAGTTATTTTGAAATATAATAATAATACTAATCTTAAATATTAATTTAACAACACACATTTAAATAAAAATAACTGGTAAAATTGTGGGTTTCACAACCTTCCCTCCTTAGAAAATTTCGTCCTCGAAATTAAAGGCATGGTTAGGAGTTATCTCAGGTCAAGTTGGTACGAGTACTACACCCGTAACTCAGGTCCAACAATAAGAATTTCCAAGGCAGTCGTGGATGAGACGGTTTAGGGACAATTTTCATTTATGATATCATCCATGCAGAAAAACAAAAGCGAACCAAAGTACACGAGGTTGATCAGACCATCATGCACCGGTCTGATTAGACAATATATTAGTGGGTGCACCCAATAAAATACTGTCATGATCAAGCTTGATAAAGAAATAGCTTGCAAAACTAGGCTAACTTAGCAGTATCAGTCAAGTTTAGAACGAAAAGATAAGAAATAGGAGTTATGTGATGGCTCAAATTTTCTGATCTTCTTCTCACCTCTGACTACGCTTGCTACTGGTTTCTCTGGCACTGAAAGGTTGAGTCCAATCTTCAGCTCTGAATTATCCAAAATGTGACTCGGATCCGGAATGTAGCGTCTGAACTGCGAAACGTGAAGACGTTGTGCACGCCCTCAAGATTAGCAGGTAGAGCTAACCGATACGCTATTTCTCCAATCTGGCTCAATACTTCAAGTGGACCGATGTACTTGGCCTCAATTTCCCAGCTCCGTCAAAACTAATCGTTCCTCTGGTAGGAGAAAACTTCACAAAAATGCTATCTCCTTCTTCAAACTCCAGTGGTCGACGACTGCTATCTGCCCAATGCTTCTGTCTGTCTTGGGCAATCCTGAGCTTACATTCACCTTCTCTACTGCGTCAGTCACCATCTCTGGACCCAGCAGTACTCTTTCTCCTACGTCGTCCCATGCAAGTGTGTACGACAACGACGTCCATAGAGAGCTTCAAATGGGGTCATACCAATGCTTACTTGGTAGCTGTTGTTGTAAGAGAACTCTACCAAGTGCAAATGATCTTCCCAAGACCCTCCAAACTCCAAGATGCAAAATCTCGGCATGTCTTCAGGCGTCTGGATTGTCCTCTCTGATTGTCCATCTGTCTGGGAGTGATAGACAGTGCTGAACTTCAATTGTGTCCCCAGGCTGTCATGCAAACTCTTCTAAAAGTGTGGTATCTCGGTTAGATACAATACTTACCGGTACTCCATAAATCCGGTAGATGTGCCGCATGTATAATGCCGCCAACTTCTCGGTGAATAAACCAACTTTGAAGGAGATAAAGTGAGCTGACTTGGTCAGTCGGTCCACTATAATCCAAATGGCATCCTTCCCTCCTTGGAAACGAGGCAGTCCTGACACGAAGTCCATTGTGATGTGCTCCCACTTCCACTCCGGAATATCCAGTGGCTGTAGAAGTCCTGCGGGTCTCTGTCTGCTAGCCTTCACTTGTTGACAAATTAAACATCTAGCTACAAATCTGGATACATCCTTCTTCATTCCATACCACCAAACAATGGTACGTATATCCCGATACATCTTGTTAGCTCCAGGATGTATGGAATACTGCGACTGGTGTGCTTCTTGCATCAGCTCATTCTTCAATTCGCCAGATGGTACATACAGCCTCGTACCATTCTTTAATGCTCCGTCACTAGCGATAGAGAATCCTTCAAGTGTTCCTGCCAGCACTTCATCTGTGAGTTTGCAAAGCATTTCGTCTTGGAATTGTGTCTCCTTGACTTTGTCCATCAGACTTGAACGCAATTACAACTGCATCAACAATGAATCAGCATCCAGCTCCTTCCTTCCAGGCAGTATAATCTCCAGTCCAAGCTTCTCGATGTCCTCCGGGTGGTACTGTAGATCGATATCAAAATCCTTCATCAGCTCCAGCCATCTTCTTTGTCTCATGTTCAGCTCCTTCTGAGTGAAAACATACTTCAGACTTTTTGTGGTCTGTATATATTTCCACTCTCTCTCCATATAGATAATGCTTCCATAGCTTCAAAGCAAAGATGACTGCCGCAAGCTCTAGATCATGTGTGGGATAGTTCTTCTCATGAGTCCGTAATTGTCTAGATGTATAAGCAATCACTTTTCCATGCTGTTGAAGAACGCAACCCAGTCCTTTACCTGAGGCATCACTGTAGATTGAGAAACCACCAGTTCCTGCGGGTAGCACAAGGATTGGTGCAGTGGTAAGTCTCTTCTTCAGCTCCTCAAATGATGCCTGGCAATCTTCCGTCCAGATGAACTTTTCATTCTTTCGAGTGAGCTTCGTCATCGGCTCAGCAATTCTGGCAAAATCCTTCACAAACTTCCGGTAGTAGCCAGCCAAGCCCAAGAAACTCTTGATTTCAGCAACTGAGCTTGGGGTAGACCACTTCTCAACAGCGGCTATCTTCTTCGATCCACCGAAATTCCTTCTCCTGTGGCAACATGGCCAAGAAAATCCACCTTGTCTAGAAAGAATTCACATTTGGAAAGCTTACCATACGGCTTCTCCTTCCTCAAAGTTTTCAGAACTTTCCTGAGGTGCTCTTCGTGCTCCTCTTCCGTCTTTGAATAGATCAGAATGTCATCGATGAAGACAACGACAATTTGATTTAGGTATTCATGGAAAACCTTGTTCATAAGGTTCATGAACACTGCAGGAGCATTCGTCAGTCCAAACGGCATGACCAAGAATTCAAACTGCCCATACTAGGTGTTGAATGCCGTCTTGAAAACTTCCTTCCTGACCCTGATCTGATGGTAGTCAGATCTAAGATCAATCTTCGAAAACACCTTGGCTCCGCTCAATTGATCAAATAGGTCATCGATCCGGGGCAGAGGGTACTTGTTTTGATGGTGATATTGTTCAGCGCCCGGTAGTCGATGCACATCCATACCGTTCCGTCCTTCTTGGGCACAAACAAGACAGGTGCTCCCCAGGGTGAAGCTCCGTCTCGAATGAATCCCAGAGCCTTCAGTTCATTGATCTGGTCCTTCATCTCCTTGACCTCCTTCGGGTTGACTCTGTAGCATCCCTTAGAAATAGGGGAAGAGCCAGGGACTAGGTCAATGGTGAACTCTATGTCTCGATCTGGGATTATCCGGGAAGACTATCAGGGAAGACATCTACCATAAAGGTGTAACTAAGAATTTTATTCATGTGGAGAATTACAGCAAAAACTCACATGATTGACATCCTGTTACAACTTCTTATAACGATAGATAATGCTATTCAGCAGTCCTAGGTACTATTCTTCATGGTTCTGACTCTTGCATGAGCAGTCTCCAACTGCTTCATCTTCTATGAACCTCGAGTCTGCATCATGCCTTATTGTAGGAGGCAAGGTTTGCTGGATAGGAAGAGAGTCCCTAGGTTGTGGCCTAACAGGTTTTGCTGGGATATGTGCTCTGGTTTGATGAAAAGATAAGGGACAGTCCTTTACCCGATGTTCAGCAGATCCACATGCCAAATTTCCCCAATCTCTTATGACAAATATTGGCTTGGTGACCAAGCCTTTTACAGTAGTCACAAACCAATAGCTTCTTATGATATGACTGCCGGATAGGGCTCAAATATCTTCTAGATTCAGGGGTATCCCTCCTAGGACGAGGTTCCGCTCCAACTTGGTTTAAGATAGCTAAAGCTACATCACTGACGTCCTTCATGACTTCTCTCGTGATATTCATCTGTTCCTGCTGGGCTTCAGCTTGAGCCTTCTGGAACTCCAAGATTTCTTGAAATAGGGCAACCATTTGGGAGGTGTTTGATGGTACTGGTGGAGCAACAGGAATGGGTACTTCACCCAGGAAATGCAACTCAGTTTGAGAAGAGGTAGGAATCGCCAGTGTAGTGAAAACTTCACTGGATGTAATATGGGGACGGTCAATCAGCTGTGAGGGAATAAACCCTGAACTTGGTTGAGGAGATGGGGTATGATCCGGAGATGACACCTCATCGCCAGCAGGATTGGTCTTGTCAATGGTCATTCTCTGGAAGGTTTAGGATGCAAACATAAGCAAGGTATCGTACCAGTCTATAATCAAACAAAAATATTTATATATATAATTCGGACCTATGTTGTGATAAATCAATGTTCTAGTGTTCTAATTGTTTCTAAGTATGTTTTCCTAAGTTGTTGTTTGAAGGACCTGCATGGGCCACCACTAAAAATATGTCACGACCCGGTCCCAATTTCTTGGGTTGAATCGGATCATGCCCAGCCTGCACCGTTGTTGAGACGGCGGCAGTAAGCTGTATCACTCATGCAGGTAATAAACAACACAGTCTAATTGCCACAACTTTAATAATTCGAATAGTTTAAAACTTTTTACAATAAAATAAAAGATACATCTGAAATACATTGTTTTCCACAAATATCTTAAATTTTAAAAGAAGAAAAATCTAGGCAACCAGCTCATCAGTCTCGAGATCATCGTCCTCTAGTTGGGATCTCGGAAAAAAACCGTGGAACAAAGCATCATCAGTGATACCTAAAAATGTTGGGTCTCCAGTCAGGAGGGAGCAAAGTACAATTCATGCTAATTTGACAATTGAAATAATAATAGAATCATGCACTTTTAAACAGTTTGAAAATAAACAGTTCTCCAGCAGTTAAAATATTGTAATGTGAATAGGCAATGAATATGACCGGCTTGGGTTGTACAGTGAATGATATGGCTTATCCCCGTGTGTATGAGGGGTAAGCTAATACAGTTGTTACAGTAATTTGGATGTGGTCATACACATTACACTACTCCCCCAGTCCCCAAACAGTTACAGTAGTTACAGTCAGTGCTCTCAAAGAGAGTTCCGTGTTGCATCGTGGTTTAAACTTGCAATAAAACGATAATTAAGTAATTGTAAACTAACACAAAATGTACTTGCCTCAAATTTGGACTGGACTTGAAGGGTTGAGACTTCGAGATTGAACTAGCCTCGTCCTCGAAATCCTACATTCGAGAAGTTTGTCTCAGATTCCAGAGTTACCATGCTAACTATGCTAGTTGCAATCTCTAATTGTGTCCTAATCAATTTTAATCTTCATTTATTAAACACGAACAAAACGCGATTATCGGTGCGTTGTAATTAATAACGAGGGAAAGATCATTTTAACTTTTTATTTTGGAAAACTCGTAGTTACCAATTTGATTGGTTAAAACTTTGTATTTTCGTAATTATACATATAAAACTAAATTTCTTGTTTTAATGAGAAAACATGATCGTTGTTTAAATATTACAAACTTATAAATTTTAATGTGAGAAAACTTCATTAATTTTCTATTCAAAATAATATTTATTCTTGATTTACGCGTACGCTAAAAATCAGCAAAAACCAGAAAATGACAGAAAACCTACGCTACAAAATTACAGACCACAGAGAAAATAGAAAAGCTGGGCTTATGTCCATTACAATTTATTTTACATAAATTGAAATAAGAGAAACAGTTGTTAGTTCTAAAATTATCCTACAAATTAATTATGAATAAATTAAATAATAAAAATAAATTAAATTATTAATGAGTCTCAGATATTGGTCCAATCATCATATAGGCTAATGCCTCAACGTCCGGGCGAAGCCGGTTTCGTTTGCACTTAGCCGGGGCCCATTGACCAATACGGTCGTCGCCCAAAAATCCAAAAAATATTATTCTTTTCCGAAAAACCATTTAAAAATCATTTTAAAATTATAATTAAATTTTTATAGAAAAATTCGGCATCATTTTCTCTATTTTCGGTCAACCCAAAAACTGAAAAAGTGTGCCAATATTTTTCCTGCAAGTATCCCAAACCAGGGAAATCCAAAAAATATATATAAATAACCACAATCATTCCCAATATTAATTCGGAACAACCCGAAACGAATTCGGGAATCCGAAACCAACCCAGAAAACATCACAGCACAATTCGGAAAAGATCCGAAAACCAAATATTCTCAGAATTCATTTCCGAAAGTTTCGAAAAATCAAGACCAACTAACAGAGGCTTTCCCGAAAGTCTCTCGGAAAATCCCGGAAACAAATCGTAACCCAAGAATCAAATTCCCGAAGGGAATTCGTGGACCAATCTTATCATAGACACGGGAGGGACGAACTACTATGATTAATTAGAAATTACCCAAATCGACGGAATTCGAAGGGTTGCCTCGGACTCGGACACGCGAATCCGCGGGAACGAACTCGGAAACGAACCACACCGAAAGCACACGTAGGTGCTGTCCACTCGGGACGGGGCTACGCGTGCGCAGATCGGGCTGCCGGGGGCGGCAGCGGCTGGAAAGGGGCGCTGGGCTCGGGTTGCGCGCGGGGTTGCCGCGGGGAACGTCGGGGCGGGCCGGATCGGGGTCCGGCGGATTGCGGGTGGCCGCGGAGTCGGCGCTCGGACGGAGGTGCGCCGGGGCCGGCTGGCGGTGGAGCGCCGGGGCGCGCTCGGGATCGGGCCGGCGAAGGTTCTGGCCGGGCGCGGGAGGTCGGCGGGAGTGCTCGGCCGAGAGGGGGAGGGAGTAGGTGGTTAGGTGTGGGAAGGGAAAGATG
Source organism: Iris pallida (assembly GCA_029216955.1). Lineage (NCBI taxonomy): Eukaryota > Viridiplantae > Streptophyta > Magnoliopsida > Asparagales > Iridaceae > Iris > Iris pallida. Next base: position 4,853,629 of record JANAVB010002000.1, on the reverse strand, counting down.
GTGAAAGAAAAGAGGGGGTTTTGAGTGCTGTGCTCGTGAGAAGAGGGAGAGAGTGAGTTTTGTGTGGAGTTGGAGTTGTGGGTGTTATAAAGAGTGGGGTGATGGGATGGGTTGTGCTGAGAGCAAATATAGGGGAGAGAAGTGAGGGGGTTATAAGTTATGGGAGAGGAAAGGTCTCCAGGAAAGGGAACGGGTCGGGTCTGGGTAGATTTAGGAATTTGGGTTTAAGGCTTAAAGGGTTATTACTAATGGATATTCAAGTTAAATGGGTTAAAAACCAAAGCTTTAATGGGTTTGGGCTTATAACCAATGGGCTTGGTTTTAAGAGAAATGGCTTTACATGACATGGGCTAAATTAATTGGGCTATAAAATTATAAATGATAAATGATTTTCCTTAGAAAAATAACTAATATTTTGTAACTCTAAAATTAATTTAGAAAAAATGTTTTTGGGTTCGAGTCTGGGCCTGACAATCAAAAAGTCCAAGTTTAGTTATTTTGAAAATAATAATAATACTAATCTTAAATATTAATTTAACAAACACACATTTAAATAAAACTGGTAAAATTGCGGGTATCACAGGTATTTCTCAACTAGCGTAGGGTGAGGACTGGCACACACCCCGTTAGTCTCTTGAAATACTCCTGCACTTACGTCCCCCGGGTGGCCAAGTCCGCACCCAGACAGCCCGTAAGCCATGACTTGATCCCGCCTAGGCCGGCCACGATCCTCCCTTTGATCATGCCGCGGAATCCGTATCACCCGTGCACGGGTCCGTCCACGACCATTTCGTATTTTATCGTCATAGGCTAACCCTTAGCCACAATGCGTTGTCGACCAGGTTGGCGTCCGTACAGCACGGGTAGCGAGCCCCGTTGCACGTGCCCGTCATACCTGTCGCTAACCATTCCTTTTCTTATCTTATTTTATTCATCATTCTTTTCTTTCTTTCGCTTGTCCGTTCGTTCAAGGATTCATTCACACATTCATTCATTCATTCGTTGATTCATTTATTCACTCATTCATTCATTCTTCCATTCATACGTTATGCAACTCCTCGTGCGGGAGTCGCCTTGGCGACCCATCGGTCCCGAAGTCTTTCAATGTTGCTATACTCTACTCGAAACGACTATATCGATAGTCTTCCGTTTCATTGTTGTAAACCATTCATTGTTGCATTGTTTGAACACATAAGGGACATAAACGTAAGCTTGTGCCTTAGCACGAGCGTGGAGCGCGGTGCGAGAGTTCTCGTATTTTTCATGTTCTTTTCCATATTCTATACAAGCATACAAGATGGGATTAATCCCTTAGCTAGGTGCGTTGAGTCATTCGTTTATTAGCATGCGCGGTGTTGACGCCTAGCGATTCTAGCAATAGTGTCCGTATTATTATGTGTCTAGGCTAAGCAAAGACAGGTTCATCGGAGCCACCCACCTTAGCGAAGTTCGCATCGGCCGAGCGATACTCCGAGCGCGCCTTTGAAAGTCTAAGTCTGGATTCATCTTCGGCGGGCCAATAAGCCTTGCATCGATTCTTCGTCAGGTCGATGCCAACTCTTCGGGTCGACGGCTCGTTTGAGTCGTTGAACTTGCCGTTTGAATCGGCGTTCCGCTAGGGCGGAGCGGGCCATTACAATTAGTATGTGTAGAGGTCCTTAAAGCCTCACTTGATGTTTTGGTGCACATTCTATAAAAATCAGCATCATAAGTGAACTTTACACTTACGCACATGTTACTTAAGAACTTTTAAGTTTCGAGATAGTTTAATTTTAACTATAGACCTAGGTATAAGACCCTCGGGCATTTTGACTCTCTACATATTAGGTTATGTTACTTACAATTAGAACGGCAACAACATTCTTGTGGATGAGTATCACTAACGGCTAATTAATCTGTTTTGATTTTGTCATTAGCAAATCATAAATAGCTAGCAGACCTTTGCTAAGGTAAAAATAAAAATAAATAGCCTTGGGTAAGAATTTTCTTAGTACTACTTGTATTCACTACACGTAAACAATTCTTCTTTATTCTATACTTGGAATTTACATTCCTTAGTATGACACTTATAATTTGGGATAATCTCAAACATGTAAGGTTGACACTGTCATTTTGACACAGTAATTTAATTTTGTTCACAGTGAAAGATATCCATATTTAATAGATTTGGTTTTCATTATATAGTCAAAATGAGTATTTTTAAGTCTTTATATGAGGTTGACCATACACTTGGAGATTTTCAATTTTAAACTTCCTTTGCATACCCAAGAAGCTCAAATACGAGTATATCTAGTAAGTATAAGTTGGGATGAAAATTTAGATTTAAATTGATATTATATCAATTCTGTCCACTTTATAAAATATACCCAAATGACATTGACATGATTAATTAAATAAACTAAGTTTGACAAGTTCCCATATATCAAGGTAACCTTACATCTAACAAATTCTAATTCCTTTAAACTCTTTTATATCTCAAACCAATGTTACAAAGAGTAAAAAAAAAAAATTAATTGTAGATCTTGGCACTTGGAAGCAAGTTTTGGTATCATTTGTGCTACTAATAATTCTATTTTTGAATTTATGCAATATTTTAGCAAGCTGCGATAACCCAGGAAACTTGATTATTTGCTTAAATTGTTTGCCAAGGTAAGAAACTTCAAACTGCACTTTTATTTTATAGTATCCGGTGTTGAGGGTTGCTCCACTGAAGGGGTCGGCGAACCCGATATATACTTGCGTGGTTCCGGTGTTGAGAGTTGCTCCACCGAAGGGGTCGGCGAACCCGGGTTTTAATTTTATCATATATCTGTCTCTTGTGAATTTTCGGAGTCACCCTATACAAAGGAGACTCTGCCGAAAATTTTGGAAAATTCAAGAGAGTTAAATTCATGACTTTCAGAAAATATCGGATTAACACTTAAGATCTAAAGTCATTTAGGAAGCATTGGGCGGGGGAGAACAAACTGAATGTCCCTAAATGTTCCGTAACAATTACAACAAAAGCTGATCAGTATTTTGTTTGCTCAAGGGAGGCAAACTAAGCCCAAGGGGGCTCGGAAATTTATTACGTCTATTTCGACAGTAACATCGAATAGATGATTGATAAGCCCAAGGGAGGCTCGGAATTCACAGCCTGATCCCGGGTTAACGGGATTGTTGACGGGAAATGTTTAGGTGAATATTCAGGGATTGTTCTCCAAATTGTATTGTATTTTTGTTCACTAAATTTGTATCTCACTGTAAAAGCTATTGCCCCTATTAAAGGATAGGCAGTTTTTTTTTTTTTTTTGCCCAAGGGAGGCAATTTCAATTTTGCCCAAGGGAGGCAATTTCAATTTTGTCCAAGGGAGGCAAAATTTGATAAGCTCAAGGGAAGCTCGGAAATTTTTTTACATCTACATTGGCAAGTAACATCGGGAAGATGAATTTTTAGTCCTTCAATTTCATCTCATTCTAGAAGAAATTTACCCCATTTTAAATAAAGCCAAAAAGGACGTTTATACTACTTATATGAATAAAAACTATAACAATGTAAAATTGCATATTCCTATTTCCTTATTAGGAATTCTTTATGTTTCATCCCTTATTATATTTTCTTAAGCGTTTTTGGCCGAGGACTTGCTTGTCGTTTCTAAACGACATAGTATTGTTCACTAGGTTTTGTAGCAGTGTACCAAGTGAAGCCGCTATCAGGTACCGAAGGACAACTGGAGATCAAGGATGTGATGATACCATTGAAGACGTTCAAGTTGGAACAAGAATTCTTTTTATCTACTTGTTTAAGGTATAATTGTATTATTTATAGTTGGGCTCAAAATTGTACTGGGTAGAAATAGTTATGTTTATGTTCAATTAGTTAGAATGTCTTAGTTTTAAATTATTGCTGACTTAAATTTATGTAAGTTATGACCTGCTTTTACCTATGCACGAACCTTACGGGCGACAATCGCGAATATGGGTACTGGCGTATTCGTATGTCGCATAGCCTGGGGATGATGTTACGTACCCGGCTCGCCATAATTCTGGAAAGCGGGACGTGACACGTCTTTTAGTGGTGGCCCATGCGGCTCAGCAAAGAATGGAAAATCTAGGATAGGATGCAGGTCAGACATTGCATAGAGGAAATAGGATAGAGTGCAGGTCTGACAACCCAAGGATAGGACATAGGCCAAGTTCTAGGGAAACCTATGCAAGCTAAGATAAGATGTTGGTCAAGATTTTGGGGAGACCCTATAGGCTAAGGTATAAACTTTAAGATATGTTTTAGGCAATATCCAAGAGATACCAAATAGAATAGTTTATGTTAGATTGTATTCCATAGTGTCTTTATAAAATTTCTATAGTTAGTATCTATGATCAGGTGTCCTTACCTAGGTCATGGGTAGTATAAGGATAGACATAATCATTCTAGGCCTTAAGTCAGGGAGAATAGGACAAGTATTCTTGTCTGAGCTGGTAAAAGAATCTAGAAGACTCCTTAAGAATCTTGGACTTGGTATCTCTAGTAAACCCGGAGTTCATATATATTTTTGAACCATTACATAGTTAGAAATAGTGAAGGGGTAAGTATATATAATATATTTTGAATGATTACTGGGTAGGAAAGTACTAGCAATAACTTGTCTAGGGTTTTGCCTAATAGTTATTGTATAGAGTATTATATACATATTATATTAAGAAGCTAATTCCTTATTCCTTACTCCCTCTAGACTTCTATCGGTGCCTAAGTCCTGACTCGTTCTCCTTTATCTGTTGAATTTTCTGCGGTCTGGGTATTTCGCAAACCCAGTCTACTTCAAAATTTTCAATTTTGTTGCTTCACTTAACATTCACTAAATAGAAATCTAGAATTGTATCCTCAATCTTTTTTTCCATTTACATCGTTTCCTGGCATCCCTATTTCAGGAATTGCCCTCTATCTAATATCCATTGCAATTTACTCTTTTGATATTTTTCTTTTCTGTGACGTGAATGCTTTGATTGGATTTTGTGTAAATGATATTTATGTGAATGAATACTTGTGTCTTGACACCTAAAATTTTCTAATGAATCGTGAAATGAGAAGTTGTTGCAGCCATTCGAACTGGCCATCCAAATTAGCGAGGCACATATTCTCGAAACATGATTCAGGAATGTAATAAATTTTCGGGGATCAAGACATAATTTTCATAATGAATTTTTGAACTTGATATTCGAATTTTGATTTCACTTTACCTTGATTTGGAATTTTTAAAAAAAAAGTTATTTAAAATAGCATATAGTGCTTTTGATAATATAGATTTATGAGTTTATCTTATGTTATAATATATCTATTAGTTTGATACCAAGATAAAATAGCGTTGATGATATTTGGAGAACTTGAAATTAAGTATTGCTTTTTGAATATTTTGGATTTCTAAGAATATCATGATTTGTAAAGCTACTTCACAATCATAATTCCTACTCATTTTATGGATTTCAAGGAAGAGGTAGCAAACCTTGATAGTGAAACGGTATCTTGATTGCAGTCATATGCGCAATGGCGAGGCACACAATTACTATATCACGTCAGAAAATGAGAATAAGGAATATGATTTTAAATTCAAGGATCATACATGGTTATGATTTGAAACAACATGGTATCTGACCAATTCTATTTGGTTCTATGGAATTTCAAGAATCTTGATGATTTCTATTATTTTCAGATTGTTCTTTATCTTCGTGAAGCTTTTGATAAGTATATTTCAAGATATTTTGTTTAATAATTTAATAAATTACTACTTCACCTCTGTAAGGTGGGTAGAATATTTGTTTTCTCTGTAATCGTTTTTGAAAAGCTTATCTTTAAATTTAAATTTCGAGGACGAAATTTTTGTAAGGTGGGTAGAGTGTCATAGCTGCTTTTCAATAATTAATGTATTAATATTTTATTATATTTCCATCTAATTAGATGTTTTGTTCTAAATTTTTTTTTGATATAACAATAATTGATGTAATAATAATAATAATAATAAATAATAATAATAATAATAATAATAATTAATAATAAAATAATAAATAATTATTCATTCTATTTTTAGAGATTTTCATTTTGAAACCCAAAAAAAAGAATATATATATATATATATATATAAATATATAATAATATAGATATATATATATATATATATATATATTATATATAATATATAATATATAATATATGATATATATAATATATATATATATTATATATATCTATAATAATATATATATATATATATATATATATATATATGAGGTGGGATCGGATTCACCCCATATTTTGTACACTCCATTATCATTCCTATCTCATCCGTTGGATTAGAATTAAAAATATGGTTCAGATCAAATTTCTACATCAAAAATATAAACACTAAATCTTTAGTATATTACATTAATATGCAAGAGAGAGAAATTGAAAAGAAACCCTCCGCTCTCCTCCGCTTCCCCATCCTGCTCTTCACTCCATCTCTCTCCTATGTTTTTTTTTTCTTTTTTTTTTTTCTTTTTTTTTTTTTTCTTTTTCTTTTTTTTTTTTTTTTTTTTT